>WAAE01015020.1:10842-178363 GCA_013400495.1 Nicator chloris
GGCGCCCGCCCAGCCCTGCGCGCCGCGCCGCTAGCGGCAGCGCCCGTGCCCGCGGCGGCCGCCCCGGCCCATGCCCCGGGGGGAAGGGGGGCTGCAGCAGCCCGGCGAGCCGCCCACCCGCGCAGCGGGGGCATCGCCCCCACTCGCCGCTCCTGGGAGGGCGGAAAGGAGGCAGCGGCGGCGGCGGCGCCGGCTTTGTGCGCGGCGGGCGGATCGCAGGCCGCGGCGGCGCGGGGCTCGCCTGCTCCCGCCCCAGCCCCATGAACCAGCCGGACGGCTCCGCTCCGGCGGCGGCGGCAGCGCAGGTACGCGGCGGCCGGGCGGCGTGTCCCCGGGGGGAGGCGGAGGGAGCGGGGAGGAAGGGAACGGAAGGGAAGGGAAGGAGGGAGGGCGGCAGCCGCAGCCGCCCCGTCGCGGAGCCCCGGCGGCGCTTTGGCGCAGTGCGCGGGGGCAGCGCCGGCAGCGGCTCCCCGGACCCCGCGGTGCCGGAGCTCGCCGCCGCTCGGACCGGGCGGAAAACAAAGCGGAGCTCAGCAGCCATGTCGGGGACGAGCCGCCCCTCGGCCCGGCCTGGCCCCGCACCCCGGCCCGGCCCGGCCCCGCCGCGCCCCGCAACCCTTCCCGAGGCTTTTTCTTTTCCTTTTTCTTTTCCTTTTTTTTTTTCCTTCTTTTTTTCCCTCCTTGTCTTAATTTTTCCTCCGGANCTAGAGGAGACTATTTCGTAAATAAAAAAAAAAAAAGAAATTAAAATTGAAAAAAAAAAAAAAAAGGAAATGTTCTGCTATTTCTAATTTTTTTCCCAGAAAGCTGGGGCCGGATCCCCCATGTTGGGGTTCCTCCGGCAGCTCCCGCAGCGCCCCGCAAATTTCGTGTGTGTCCCTTTGGAGGCAAAGCCCAGCTCATGGAAATGAAAATTAAACAGGAATTTGAATGAATTCAGGTTTTTCTCCCCTCCACCCGCATTTTCTGGAGAAAAACCGAGCCTGGGAGCAGCAGAGTGCTGGGAAAGGAAAGTGAGTCAAGTTTTTGGTGGGCCCCCCCGGGTGAGCTGCAGGGAGGGATTAGTTTGGGAAAGTGGGAGAATTGCTGTTCCGGAGCAATTAGGAATTGGGATTCATTGTAATTTTGAACTTGTGCAGCAAGCTCTGCCAAAACTCAGGGTTTGTTTGTTTTTTTTCCCTTTTTGCTGCAATGCTTAAAGTTATTTCGTTTCAAATGAGGAGTTTTGCAGGAAAATGAAGAACCCAGAAAATTTGCTGTGGACACACCCAAATTTTTTTTTTTTTGGTGATTTTGGATTTCATGCAAAACTGCTGTTAAACAATGAGGTTCTAAACACAGTCCAAGAAAACACGAGGACAAGCAAAATTAAGAGTCGAATGTCAGTTTTATTTTAGAATTTTTTGGCTTTTTGGATGGTTTCTCCTGGCATAATTAAAACAGTTTCCAGCATTTAATTTCTTACTTCTTTTGTAAAGAAGAAAATTTCCATACTATGGTTTTTAGGTTTTTTTCCCTTTCTTTTTTTAAACACACTGTAATAACTCCAGGTTCTGTGGCTCACATAAATCTAATATTTACACAGGTTTATTATAAGGTCCGCCATGATTTTATGAATATGCATAATTAACAATATTGCGAAAAAACAATTGCAGATTTAGTAATTTTCATTTTTTTTCAAATTGAAGTGCCTTTAAAGGGCTCAGCCATGATATTTTTCACAATTTCAAAATCCTTTTTCTCCCGGACTGTTAAAGCCTTGCTGGAGTTTGAATGAAATTTTTTTTTCATAATTTTCTTGGTGTTGTTTTTTTTTTTTAAATTTTGCTTGTTTGTTTGTTTTAAATGCTGTCCTGTCCCTATTATTTTGCTGTTACAGAGTGTCTGTGAGTTCTGGACTGTGCACACACTGGTTTATTATTGTAGGGTTGCCCTTGAATACTGGGGTCTTGGTATTGATCTTTTTAAAAATAAATAACAAAAGAGCACTGAAACATGCATTGTTTCAAGAAAAAAGCAATCTAGGAGAGCTACATGGCCTTTCCACCCAAAAGTGGGGGAGGGAGAGGAAGGGAAAGATTAGGTCAACATTGAGTTTTACCAACCTTGACACAGTATCCTCTCTAAAATGGGGACAAAATAGCAAGATGGCTGGCTCCACAGCTGCAGCAGTTTGGATTTTTTTTTTTCTTTTTGGAAAAAAGCATTTTTAAATTTTAAACTCCAAAGTCAGTTTCTGGAGCTGTCGGGCACCCACCAGCAAATACTGAAATCCAGGCGCTGCACAAAATAAAAGAAAATTTCAAGCAGGAGGAATTTTTAATTTTGAATCTCAAACCCCTGAAAAGTTTTTTTTTTTTTTTTTGTGTGTGTGTGTGTTTTTTTTTTTTTTCTTTTGGTTTTCATTTTCCATTCCCTGTAACTTGATATTTGCTGGAAATCAGAAAGGAGTGGCTGGTGAATTCAGGGTTTGGGGGCTGTTTTCACTTTTCTCCCCTTTATTTGTTTCGTGTTTTGAGTTTTTCAAAGGGGGGGGGCGGAAATGGAAAAAATTTGCAAAGCAGGATAACTCTTGGGTGGAGGAAGAAATACTCCAAAATATCAACTCCATATTTTTAGTTTTGCATTTATTTGCCCCCAGCCCCCCCCGAAAGGGACCCACCCTCTTCCTGAATCCCTTTTTTAGCAAATAATGGAGCGAGAGGCCGGTGCCAGCCCGTCAGTGGTGCAGTTAGAGCCGGGTGGCACATCTGGGTAAAAATTACACACAATGCTCCAAATTGGATTAAACAGTCCCGCAGAATATTTTATTCATGGTTTCATCCAGGAAACTGTAGCATGGTGGCTTTTCCATATTCTTACCCTCCAAGAATTCCCTTCCTTCAGCTGCACCCCAAAACTTTTACCACAATATGGTTATACCCCAAGAAACTGTTTAGCTGTAATTTTTTTTTAAGGTTTCATATATTTTTTTTTCTCATGTGAGTCAAATCTTTTGATGCTGCTTTTCCTTTGCCCTGCCATAGACCCAGAGATATGGAGAACAACCCCGTGGATTTGGGATTGGGGGGGGACACATTGATGGGTGCTGCATTTTAATTAGAATTAATGACCAAGCCTGAGTTCAAGGGTCTCAGTGCCAACATTTGGCAATGAGACCTTTCAAGTTGCTCCTGAAGCAGAGGAATTGAAGCTGGGGAGGCCTGGATGGGAGCTGTTTCCAGCTGCTGTGGGGACCCTGGGTGGCTGCTGGGGGTGCTGTGTGTGTCCCCTGCAGCGCTGGGGGTGACGCCGTGTCCCCCCTGCCCCGGGGGATGCTGTGCTGCTGCAAGTGTGGGAACTGCAACCTTTCCCATCTTTAACTCCCTGGGGAGCAGCAGGCTTTCCAGCACCAGCTCCTGCAGCTGGGGTTCTAATGGGTCTGAATCTCACCTTTCTGGCTGTCCTTCCAGCACAAACCTGCTCCTGCCTAGAAAGGATTTCATAATTTTCATTGCAGGCTGCCTTCAGGGGGATTTTTTTTTCCCTTTTTTTTTTTTTCTTCTGGAAAGTTGATCAATATTTTATCCTTTTCAAAACTGCTGTTGGCAGCCTGGAAGGGGAAGGGGAGGGAGGGAGCTCAGCTGAGTGATACCAACAGATTTCTTGTGACATAACTGAAATGTATTTAAAAAAAAAAAAAATTCCAGGACCTCATTTTCAGTGACATATTTTCATCCCAGAATGAAAACAGACATAATATTATTAAAGTAGTAGATAATATTTATACAAATGTCATATAAAACCTTGGGAGGTTATTGCATGACTCCAGGATAATTTAAATATATATCACTGCCATAATGCAATGCTGGGAACAGTTCAGTTCACGGGTGCAGTCACGTGGCCCCAGTGATGCACAGTCAAGTTTGCAATTATGCAAGTGCAGGAGCGAAATTAGAGTGGAATTAGTGTTCTAAAAATTAGATTAATTTAATTTTAATTTTTTTTGGGCGGGGGGAGAGCATTGAAACCTGCTCTAAGGGTCATGCTGATACAGAGTCAGGATTTGTGCCCACTCTGCCAGGGCAGGCTGAGGCTGGAGATCAGGGCAAGGTTCTTCCCCCAGAGGGTGCTGGGCACTGCCCAGGCTCCCCAGGGAATGGGCACGGCCCCGAGGCTGCCAGAGCTCCAGGAGCCTTTGGCCAGCGCTGCCAGGGATGCCCAGGGTGGGCTTGGTGGGGTGTCTGTGCAGGGACAGGGCTGGGCTGGGTGATCCTGGTGGGTCCTTTCCAGCTGTGGATATTCTGTGGATTGATAATTCTTTGGATGCTGTGCCTGTTCAAAGATTTCAACCTTCCCCCTATGGAACGGCAGGACTCAGTACAAGATCCTGGATGCTGCTGCTGTGGTGCCCATGGCACAGCCCCCCCTGGGACAGCCCCCCCCTGGCACAGCCCCCCCCCGCACACCCCCTCCTGGCACAGCCCCCCATGGCACGGCTCCCCATGGCACAGCCCTCCCCATGGCACAGCTCTCCCCGGGACACAGCCCCCCATGGCACAGCGCTCCCCATGGCACAGCCCTCCCCATGGCACAGCTCTCCCCGGGACACAGCCCCCCATGGCACAGCGCTCCCCATGGCACAGCCCTCCCCATGGCACAGCTCTCCCCGGGACACAGCCCCCCATGGCACAGCGCTCCCCATGGCACAGCCCTCCCCATGGCACAGCTCTCCCCGGGACACAGCCCCCCATGGCACAGCGCTCCCCATGGCACAGCCCTCCCCATGGCACAGCTCTCCCCGGGACACAGCCCCCCATGGCACAGCGCTCCCCATGGCACAGCCCTCCCCATGGCACAGCTCTCCCCGGGACACAGCCCCCCATGGCACAGCGCTCCCCATGGCACAGCCCTCCCCATGGCACAGCTCTCCCCGGGACACAGCCCCCCATGGCACAGCGCTCCCCATGGCACAGCCCTCCCCATGGCACAGCTCTCCCCGGGACACAGCCCCCCATGGCACAGCCCCCCTTGGCACAGCTCTCCCCATGAAACAGCCCCTCCATGGCACAGCCCTCCATGGCACAGCTCTCCCCATGGCACAGCTCCCCATGGCACAGCTCTCCCCATGGCACAGCCCCCCATGGCACAGCTCCCCATGGCACAGCTCTCCCCAGGACACAGCCCCCCATGGCACAGCTCTCCCCATGGCACAGCCCCCCATGGCACAGCTCTCCCCATGGCACAGCTCTCCCCATGGCACAGCTCTCCCCATGGCACAGCCCCCCATGGCACAGCCCCCCTTGGCACAGCCCCTGCAGGGCCGCGCTGGCTCCGGGTGGGGGACAGTGTCGTGTCCCTGGCACTGCCCATGGAGCCACTGGTGGCCTCTATTTGAGCATCCTCAGTGTGAGCACCTCAGCCATGGCTCAGATTTGGTGACTGGCACAGGGGAGTGTGCCAGCCAGCCCAGGGCTGCTGAGGGATAAGGGTGTGCAGGAAGTGTGGCACATCCCAAGGCTTTGCTGTGTCCCTCGTAGCCTGCGGTGCTCCACGGGGCTCTGTGCTTGCTCCAGGTCGTGCTTGGTTCCCTGTAGGTGATTGTTGGTGTGCTGGGAGCTGTAAAACAGACAAGGGTGGTCCTGCAGTTGTGGGGAGCCACCCCAAAATGTGAGTTTTGTCAGAGGTTTGCCAGATCAGGCACTATTTGTGCATAATGTACAGAGCGGGGCGAGGGGAAGAGGTGCCTGGGCAGGGGCTGCCAGTACGACTGGAGGCTCTGGGTGGTTTTGGTAAGGGACGTGGAGAAATGGCCTCAGGAGATATTTCTTGCAATTTCTACATTTCTGTGCATCCAGCATTGTGCATATTTGTAATTTCACATTTATGGATTCCATTTGGCCATACCATGTTTTCTGGGGAAGAAGTTTCTAATTTTTAAAGGTCTTTTATGGATTAATTGCTAGTCATCTGCCTCCTTTTTGCTTTTGTTTGGTTCCTTGAATGTCTCTTGATTATTTTGTACTATGTGATGCCAATTTAGTGGTTAACTAGTATGCAAACTACATCTGGACGTGTTGACTTTGCATTAACAATCATTGATTTGTCTGGAGCAAGGGAATAGAAATGAATGCTGCTGTTTACCATGGATAGTATATGAAAAATAACCATTTGCAATGTGCCTTTCATCAGGGGCACAGGGCTCTGGTGTAGCTTGTCACAGTGGCTCTGCCTTGTCATGTGAGAGCTGAATTTTTAAACCATGGCACCAGGAGTGGGAAAAGGGACTGGAGAAGGCAGTGGCTTGTCATGTATGGGGAAGGGGCCCTGTGTAGGAGCAGGTCCTGGTGACCTTGGTTAGCTCTGGTGACAGTGGGAGTGGGGTAAAGTTGTAACAGAAAGGGAGTGGAAAAACATGAATCTATGTAATACATAATATGTAACATAATATACATCACATAGAGAGCTTTTCGCTTGGGAACATAACCAGGAGAACGCAATAATCAAAAATAATGAGCAGAAGGTTGAGTTGATGGTGGCTCCAGCAAGAGCTGTTTCTCCCTCAAACCCCTGGCTGCAGCCGTGTGGGGGGCTCTGGATGGAGCAGGGTTTGGTGCCTGCTGTCCCTGCCTGGCCCTGGGGAAGCTGGACTGTGACTGTGGCTGCTGCATGTTCAGGTGACCCGTGGGGTGTGGGAGGCGTTGCTGCACACTCGTGTCTCCTCTGGAAGAGGGGAAAGGCTGAGCAGATGCCCCTTCTGCAGAGGAGGTCCCTTCCCAAGATGTGCGTGCTGGAGACATCAGAGCTGCCATGCACTCACTCCTTTGTGTTTCAAGTTACACCAGAGGGGTCCCTTGGTTGAGGTTTGATATTCAGACCTTGACCAGTCCGTTGGATCCGCTCATCCCTGGACCTTTTCTCCTGTCTCCTGCTGAGAGCTCTCACTGCTGGTGGTGGGGCTGTGGTGGGCTGTGGTGCCCAGTGTCAGTGTTGGTCATCCTTTGGGCTGGGCTCAACGCTGAGGGTTCTTCCCACACTGAAATTGCTTTGCTGATGCTGGAACATGTGTGTCAGACCCCAAATGATGGACACAGGTCATCTCCTGGAATGTGGGGTTTGTACTCCAGCACTACAGAGTGTGTAAATGCACAGGGAGGTGCTGGGCAAGCTGCACAGTGGCTCTCTGAGTTACTTGGGTTTCACTTGTTGGATTCTCCCACAGCAAGCAGTGGCAGAAAAAAAGAGGTTAAATAAAGAAAATTCTCTCCTGTGCTCATTGAAAGTGCAAAGAAGCTTTGTATTCTGAGTGGTGCATTTGAGGAAGGATGCAGCACAGAGGGCACGAGCAGTGTGGCAGTGACACAGGTAGATTAGAATCCATCCCCTTAATTAAGCCTCCTCTGTACCCATGGAGAAGAGTTCTTGTGCCGTGTGTTTTTCAGGTTTTTGGCAGTTGAGTGGCAGTAAGCTGTGGTTCACTGATCAGGCTGCGGGGGCTTGTGCCAGCACGCTGGGAGCTCTTGCTCCAGCTGGGATGGCAGCCTGGGGAGCAGAGGCAGCCTGGGGGGCACAGAGCATGTTCTGCCTCCCCTGTATGAGAGGAGGCCCCAAAGCAGCTGGACCCCCTGCCCGTGCCTGCCTGGGTGTGCCCGGGTGACTCTTGGCCGAGGTCAGGGCAGAGTTTCAGGTTCCTGCCAGGCGATGGGACTTGTGGTTGATGGAGCTGTGCTGCCTCTGGACAAGCTGGAGGCCATGTGGCTCTTTTGGGATGAAACTGCAGAGCTCTGGGTCAGCCTGGCATGGGGCTGTCCCCGTGGGAAGGGCCCAGGGTGGCCAAGCCTTGTGCTTTTTGGTGGTGGGAGCAGTGTCACCGCACCAATTCCTCTGCTAGAACAGCTGTCCTTGGGAGTCTCTCCCTTTATTTCCCTCACCTGTACTTCCAAGGCACTCCAGTGTGTGCTTAGAAAGGTTTCACTGCTGTACTGTACCTGCAAAGATTTAATTATATAGGCAAGGCTTTCCTTGCTTGTGATTCCCAACACTCCTGCTTGTTTCACATCTATATTTGGCTGGTGTAATGTGGAAAGTAAGGCTGGAAGTAGAGAAGCAGAGACTGGAGAATTCGACTGCACTGATAAGAGGCTGACAAAGGGAAACATGAATGTTGGAGTGTGGAGCAGAGAGGAGCTGCTGGAGCCTCGAGGAGTTGCCATAGGTATTTGAGGGATCCATACCCGTGCCTGTGTATTTGTGCACATGGATGTGCCTGAGACAGTCCTGGATGCAGTGAGGTTCTCTGGGGGGTCTGGGATGCTGGGAGGGCTGTTTGGTCCATACCGTGCTTGGGCCAGGAACACAGGAGCTCCGTGGTGTTTTCTGCCCTGGTTTAAAAATCAGGGATGTTATCACACAGGGTTTGATAACTCAGCAGCTGATAGAAGCGAGAGCAGCCGGGTTTGTCAGACCTTCCCCTTGGCAGTGAGTTGAGCCAGGCTGGATGGGCCAAATGTGGTCACATGCTGGTGCTGGTGTCCCCATGGCACCACTGGGTCTCCAGGCTCTTCAGGATTTGATACTTGTTGTGATTTCATTTTACTAGATACACACAGGCAGCAGTAATTTTATGGAAGTTAATTTTTTGCTCTGCGTGGGTGTAGGTATCCTTTCCTCTCTGAAAATAGCAGCAGAAGTCAGTTTTCAGAAGTTGGGTGTGCTTGCGTTGAAGGGCTGTCATTTACTGCTTCCAGTATTTGGAGAACAATTTTAGTGCAAGTATTTAATTGCTTTAGACCTATTTTTAGAATTATTAAACCTCAGTTTTAAAAACTGCAACCAAAGCCAGCAGCTCTGCTGGTATGGGAGAGCTGGGAGGAGAACCTGTGGGAAAACCTGGAGTGAGCTGGCCCCACTGGGAGCAGGGCAGGGCTTGGGGTGCTGCAGAGCCTTTGGGGGGGACACTTGAAATTGAGTTGTCTGTATTTTGGTGAGGTTTTTTGGGTTGGTGTTTTTTGTGGTTTTTTAAATTTTTTTATTTTATTTTATTTTATTTTTCCTACTGTTCTATTTACTTGGCTACACAAGGAGAGAGTGAATGAATGAAACCTGTTTCCAGCAGATTTGTACAATTTCTTATGTTAAGTCTGCAGGGTGGTGGATGTAGTTTGGAGGCTGAGCAGGGAGCATCCCAGAGAACAGCATGCAGGCAGCCCCAGCAGGGCTCTGGCTCAAAACCCAGGAATAGCTCCTGCTTTTCTGGGTGTAAATCTGTCACTTGAGGTCTGATGTGCCTTACTCTGTGGGCTGCAAATCCTGAGCTTTCACTGGCATTTGTTAGATATTTGTGAATTTGAGGGTGGGAAGAGAGAGTTGTAAGAACGCAGGATAATTATTGGCTGGGAATAAAATACTTTTTGAATTTGTGCATGCATTTTGGAAACCTCTGGAGGGAGGAACGGCTGGATTTGGATCAGGCTGGTGGCAGAGGGGATCTGAAAATCCCCCTGGGGATCAGGGAGATTTCTTTTTGCAGTCGGGATGCTGTTGAAGATGCTGAGGGTCAATGGCAATGGCAGTGACACCAGGGGACAGGCTGGGACCTGGCATTTGGTGGCCCTGGGGTTGCTGGTGGGGGCTGGCAGGGCTGAAGCTGGCCTTCACCAGGGAAGGAATTAATGAATGACCCCCAGGAAGGTTGCCCTGGGGTGTGTTCTGACTTGGCTTCTGGGCACCTCTCTGTTCACGGTTAATACTCCTGGGGTTAATGCTACTGAATATTAAATCCAAGGGAGAGATATTTTTACTTTCTTATGTGTCTTTATTTTAGAGGCCTTTGACTTTGGCTGGTTAGTGGTAACAGCTGGAGTTGGCATTTCTGCTCTGTGGGGTTTGTCAGGATATGGCAGAGACACAGCCTGGCAGGGGACCCGCTGTGCCTGGAGCCCAGGAGGGCGCTGGGCAAGGAATAAAAACTGTGAATGTATCCAGAGAGAGTGTTCAGGTGCAGATACATCCAGAGATGCACATGGTATCCCGTGTGGTCTGGGACCCTGCTCCGTGCTGCTCCTGCCAGTGCTGGCACGTGCCAGAGGGATGTAGGAGAGTCCACTGGAACATTTATTGGAGATCAGGAAAGGCTCTTCCCCCAGGGGGTGCGGGCACTGCCCAGGCTCCCCAGGGAATGGGCACGGCCCCGAGGCTGCCAGAGCTCCAGGAGCCTTTGGCCAGCGCTGCCGGGGATGCCCAGGGTGGGCTTGGTGGGGTGTCTGTGCAGGGACAGGGCTGGGCTGGGGGATCCCTGTGGATTTCTTCCAGCTGTGGATATTCTCCATGATCCACATGGAGGGAATAGTGGTGCCCTTCATAAATGAGAAAAAACCTCAAAATCCAGGTCCCTTTTCCTGAAATCTTGCATGTATTAAATTTTTTTTTGTTGTTTTTTTGCTATGTAATCTGAATTGATTTAGTTGCCAGAAAGTAGATTTGCTGAGAGTGCTGTGTTTGCTTTCGGTTCCTGATAAGGTGGAGGAGATAAGTCCCACATTGTGGCTGTTTGTTTGTGTGAGTGGGAGATGTTTGTGCTTCCCTCCTTTGACAGGGAGCTCCTTGGCCATCCTCCTGCAGCATAAACACTGCTTGTGATTGGAGTTCATTATGTGAGATTTAAAATGTATAAAATGAAATGTTCCTGTCTGCTTTAAGCAGACATATGTCTACGGTTTGCAAATTAACCTAATTAAATATATATGTAGAAATTTATGATATTCAGCTCTTAGCACAAGGTATGCAATTAGCATCCTTGCCAGCAAGAAATTTTCCATTTCTGTCTTGACTTTTCCTCATAGGAGATGTGGTTTGGCATTTTTTAGTTTTTTTTTTTTTGTTTTTAATCTTCAATCTTTAATTTTTGTTCTGCTTTGGAATTCACTTAGGGACGAGTCCTGTGGGGATTTAGGCTTGTGGTTAAATTTCCCTACAAGCAGCTTTGTCTGAAGTCAGCGAAATATTCCCTAATTCCTGGGCTCCAGCCTGTCCCTTTGCCTCTGCAGGACAGGAGGAGTTTGTTTTGTTAGGAGGATATAATGAGCAAAATAACATTATGGAGGAAAAATTACATTTGAATATTTACATTTTTCAAGGCTCTTCCATCCTCCTACCCAAAAATAGCAAAAAAAAAAAAAATTATCTGTCTCCTCTTGATTTATGTGATTTCAAGTGTTTGGCCAATGTTGTTTCCAAAACACCCCATCCCTCTACCTGAGCTGTGTCTATGGCAGGAGGGCCCTCACACAAGAAGTACAAATCCATTAATACAACCTCTCATTTAGCAGTATTCTGGCACCAGGAATACTACTTTTAATTCCTTTTCTGCCAAAGTGCTGGGTTGGGTTTTGGTGGTTTTTTTAATATTTAAATTTTGATCACGTTAGAATAGTTTCCTATATAAATAATCATTTGGTCTATTTTGCATATCAATAGTTGACTCCATTTTCTTCACAAAAAGCCTTTTTTTCCCCATAAACATCCCCACTGTTCCAGCCCAGAAGGTACCCTTTATTAGCCAAACCAACCAAGTCATGATGTTCCCAGCTCAGCTATTTTAATGATCCCACAAACCCAAAAAAGCAGTAGGAAATTTTTCAGAAGCAAACTGCAGAAACTAGTATGGACATCATAAGTTTTCAACTTTTTTATCCAATTATTTTGTTACATTTTCCAAGCTTCAGGCTGTAAACTCAAAGAATTTGGGACTGTTCTTTCTTCCTGGAGTTTGTTTAGAGGTGTCAAAGGTGACCCAGTAGTGGGTGGAGGAGCTGAGGGCTCAGCAAACACGCTGGTTCCATTCCTCGTTTCTGTGCAAGAACTGTTGATAATTCTGCATGGGCAAGGTGAGATGTTGGATCATAACCATTTTCCCCCCTTGGACACCTTGACAAGTCTGTCCTCCTGTATTTTCCTTTGACTGTGCTGCTCTGCTGTGTTTCCCCATCTCTGTTTCAAGGCAGAGGGAATTTTGCTGTCAGCTCTGTTCCTTTGCAGGAGCTCTCTGCTCTCCCCGGTTGAGGTCCTTGGTGTCTCCTGCCCTCCCTGGGTGTTTCTGTGCCCTCCCTACTGCAGGAGATGCCTTTTCAAAGGCCACCAGCAGCTCTGGTTCCCAGTTCTCATCACGAGGTGTTGTGGGGTGACCAGCTCCATAAATTAGAAGAAGAAAACACTGATGCAGGCTGGTTTGGGGTTTCCTTGTGAGCCTGCAGCCTTCCCAGCTGTCCCATACCTGGGTCCTGTGTAGCTCCAGCTATGGGATACATGAAGTACTGTCAGAGCTGTATTTTCCACTGGGTCAGGTATTTCTTTCTCACCTCAGTGTTGTGCCTACCCTTTGGATGCTCCTTGGATCTTGTCCCGGGATGTGCTGCAGCCCCTTGGGATGTGGATTTTCTGTAGCCTGGCATTACCCACCGCCAAGGCAATCATTTCGATAATTGCAGCATCTGCAATTTATTTAGGCAAACAGGGGACTGAAAAATATTTGCTTTCACTTGCTTGTGGGGTTTATTTTTAGGGTTTAGCTTTGCGCTTTGGGAAGCAAAGCTAAGCCATCCTGCGTGTCCCTTCTCCCTGAGGTGCTGCTCTTTGGGGCTGTTCTGGACACCCTGTGCATGGCACAGGAGTTTACCTGGCTGGGTCACCCTTCCTGCCCTTGTCTGCTCCCCTGTTTTGTTTTGCAGTCTCTTTGCAGGTGGATCACCAGGGGCTGTGGGGACAGCTTTATGCACGGGCACATTTCTGGCCCGTAAGGAGTCGCTGGTTCCATCACAGGCACTCAGCTGCTGGAGAGGTCTCCTGGCTTGCCTTGGTGAATGCTGATGGCTCATTTAGGCTAATGGCTCATTTAGGCACCTCGAGGTGGTGCACGGGGCTGCTTTCCCTGCGCTGTTCCCTTCCCCAAACCTCTCAGTGCTGCGAGCAGATGTCTGTGGGACCCCACTGTGATAAGGAGCTCTTCCTGCCCGTTATTTTCCATCTCTTCATCAGTGGTTAATCAATGAGGTGACTTCTTCCTTCATCCTGTGCGTATGAAAGTGCTGTGGGTGCAGTTGCCACAGGAGCCTTCACAGAGCAAACTCTTCTGGAAGCTTTTGGAAGTCCAGGTGCACCACACCCTGTTCTACCTGCACCTGCCTCTTGCCAGCAGTGCTCAGAACCCAGTGACTTAGGACTGCAGGAACCCCAGTGATTCCTGGTGTTCCTTTTTAATCCCTGGGAACACTGACTTTTAATTCTTCTTTTTTTTTTTTTTTAAGTTACTGTTTACAGTAATCTTTTGGCCACAAAAATGAAGTTCTGCAGTTCCTTGGAGCCCTTTTGAAACAGTGGGGTCACATTCAGTGCTTGCAGGTTCCTAGGTGGATAGCAGTGATTTTGGGGGTGCTGGGTGATTTTAATAATGTAATGCCTTTCAGACTTTTCAGTGGATATTGTTGGGCCCTGGAGATTTTTGGATTTTTTGCTGTTAATTTTGCTAGGCAGGTCTGCAGCCTTTCCTGGTGACCCCACAGTCTGAGGTGGATGCTCAGCTCATTCCTCTTGAAGGCAGAGGAAGTGCTGAGCCCTGTCACAAATGAGCACTGGTGCAAAGAAGTTGAATTTTTTATCCTGTGGTTTTATCTTTCTTCAGTGCTTGATTTATACCAGAATCTGGCAGATTTCTGGTGCTTGTGTGTTTGATTATTGTTTTTTTCTTTTCCTTCAGTGACCTGTTTCTCAAAATCTTTTTCTGGATTGACTTTTTTATGGCTTAAAGTGTAGCTTCCTTGAGTTTATATTCTCCTAATCTGGATTTCTTTCTGAGGGTGTCTTTTGATTTCTAATGGCCTTTTCCATTCTGCTGTTAAAGTATGATTATTTGTTTAACAAACTCCCTTTGGTAGGTGATAATCATCTCCAAGTTTTCCACCTCACCTGCAAGGCCTTTTAGCTGCTCCATTAACACTCTTAACAAATTTTCCTGTTTATAGAATCACAGAATGGTTCCTCCTGTGAGGAAAAGCTGAGAGAATTGGGATTGTTCAGCCTGGAAAAGAGAAGCCTTTGGGGTGACTTAATTGTGGCCTTCCAGGGAGCCTGCAAGAAACATGCAGAGAATCTCCTTACAAGGGGTGGAGGGACAGGACACAGGGAGCAGCTTCACTCATGGCCAAGGACAGGGTCAGATGGGATATTGGGAAGGAATTGTTCCCTGGGAGGGTGGGGAGGGGCTGGGATGGAATTCCCAGAGAAGCTGTGGCTGCTCCTGGATCCCTGGCAGTGCCCAAGGCCAGGTTGGACATTGGGGCTTGGAGCAGCCTTGGATAGTAGAAAGTGTCCCTGCCCATGGCAGGGGTGGGACAGGATGGGTTTTAATGTCCCTTCCACCCCAAACCATTCTGGGATTCCCTGATGTGCCATGTCTGGGGACACAGTGTGGGGACAGAAGTCCTGTGTGGGACTTTGAGCATCATTTCTGCATCAAACTGGCTTTCACATTTGCAGGTCTCCCTGGGATTATCTGAATTATCCACTGACTTCAACTGTGTTTCTTGCCCTGGCAGAGACCTGCAGCCTCTCTGGTGTTCCTTTGGAGCATCCCTCTGTGCTCTGCCTTTCTGGGATGGGCTCCCAGTCCATCAGGGTTCTCTGCTACCTCCTGTCATAATGATTGTTTCCTTTACTTCTCTGTCAACACAGCTCCATCATTCCTGTGTAATTTGGATATGGATTGCAATGCCTTGAGTCTTTGTCTCCTACCTGAAATTTTATGGAGCTCTTCAGGGATAGAGTACATTTATGGCCTCATCAATAGAAAATGCTGCACTTACACTGGATGTTCCTGTAACTTTGATTTTCTCAGGCTTTAGTTTAAATAGGTTTTATATGCTGGCATCTGTTTTCACTTTGGTTTTGATGGTGTCTGGCTTTTTCAGAGGGGCTCCCTTTGGCTCAAGCCCTCCTCAGCTCCCACCCTGCAGCCTGGTTCCAGGTGAGGCCTGGTAGGATTTCACAAAAAGGTCCTGAGTTTCACTTCTTGAGGCTCCGCTGTTCTCTGTGCCATTTGCAGGTGCTTTTTAGCAAAGTTTGGTCTCTGCCATGACGTGAGAGCCTTAGTCTGGGCTTCAAATTGTCTCCCTGTAGGGTGCAGCTGGTGTAGGGCAGGACCCTGAGCCTCCCTCTCCTGCCTCCCCTCCCTCCTTTGCAGGCTGAGCTCCTGACAGCAGGGCAGCACCGTGCTGGTGAGAATTAAATCAGAATAAAAGGAAAGAAAAGGAATATTAAGAGGAAGAGATGACAGTTATCCTTGAGTTAGAAGTTATCAAATGCAGAAAATGGATAAAGGAAGTTAAAAACACAAGGAGAAAAAAAAACCTGTGACTGTCAGTGTAAGGAACAGTAAGAAAGTATTTTTATTAGGAACAAAAGAAATTCTAATAATGGTTTGTGTAGACTTATCGCGCCTGAGGAGAGGTAAAATGCATAATAAAGCAGAAAAACTAGACATGTTTAATAAATATTGCTGTTCCCTATTTGTAAGGAGGAGGAATGATCCACTCTGAGCCCATGTGCACAGGAGCTGCCAGGGCCAGCCTCAGGCAGAGGCTGAGCAGGGCAGGGCTTCCAGCTGCTCCTTGGGGTGCTGTTCCCTGGGCATTCCTGCTGGGCCTGCTCCTTGTCTGTCTTTCCTCCCGTAAGATTTGGGTAAAGTGAGAATAGCCCAGAGGGTTTGGCGGGTGCTGCTGTTGTTCTGCCTTAGCCTGGCCAGTGTGGGGAGGAGTTGGTGGGAATGTCAGACTGGCTTTGTTCTCCAGCAGAAGGGATGGAGGGAATGCATCCTGAGCTGGCAAAACGTCTGATTTTGTGTCATTCCCCAAAATGCTCTGTGGCAGCATCAGCTGGTGTGAACCAGGCTGCAAACAGGGTCTGGCATGACCACAGGCATTGACAGTGGTGGGGACAATGCAGGGACTGCAGCTGCCCGCAGGGATTTGGGTTATGGAGTCATCTCCATCAGGGGACCTTGGATATGAATCTTGGGATTGTGCACCTGGAGGGATGGGGCTGCGTCTGCTTTTGGAATGAGGAGAGCAGGGAGGAGCAGGAATGCCAAACCAGCCTTTGGGGTGGGAGAGGGACAGATGCTGCAGGGTGAGCAGTGGCCCTGGTCTGGGATGGGGGGATGGCAACCACGGTTGTGCAGGGCGAGGGAGCTGTGTGAGAACAGCTCTTCTGTTGCCTGTGCTTTAATACTTTCTCCCCATTTCCAGCTCCCTCATTTCCTTAAGAGATGTCGAAAATTTAGAGAAGACACAGAGCATGTGAGTGAAGTGGAGCAGTTTGAGGAGTCAAAGGAAATACTCATTAGTGTTTGTTCTTAAACATTTGGGGACGTGCACCGTATTTTGGCAAACTCTGCCAAAATCTCCTCACTTGTTGATTTTTATCTTCATGGAGCCAGTTCTCCATGGGTTTAAAAAGCAGCAAATTAAAAAAGCAGGTAGCAGAGGCCTTGGTTTTAGCAAAGTGCATAGCAAGAAACAATACCTGGAAGCAGGATCCAAACACTGAGATGACAAAATGAAGACGCAAAAAAATATTTTTAAAAGTAGGAAATTTTGAGCAGCAGGACAGATTGGCTGTTAGAACAAAGTGCCAAGGGGAGCTGTGGGTGCAGCATGCTGGGTGCTGGTGCTTGTTCTCTGTGTCTGTGGAATAAGTGCTTCAGGGTTCAGAGCAGTGAGCCAGGGCAGAGCTGTGTTATGGTGTAAAGAATGGCCATTCTGTGGCTTCACAAAAGATCCCACTTTCTGTCTCTGTTTTGGTGTCCTGTTTCCCAGTGTCTGAGAGCAGATGGTTGGGGAAGGATTATAAGGAACAGAGGAAATATTGAGTCAGCTTCCCTTTAATTTACTCTCTAGCTTCCACCAAATGGACCCTAAATTATTCTCACTTCCAAACCCTACGGGATGCTCCAAATCCTTCAGACCATCACCCACGCCCTGGTGCAAGCCTTTGCATGAAGCCAAAGTATTTCCATGTGGCTTCCCCCCCCAGGAGAGATATAACTAAAGAAATTCATAGGTAATCTCCTGTAACATTGAACACAAAAGGATATTTGTTTACTTTTTGAGGCAGGAAATGATAATGAATAAGGTAGTTAGGGAACACATGGGACTCAGTCATTAAATAATCTGCTTTATATTCCTAATGCAAAAGCAATAGGCTGAGCAGCAGAGAGAAGAGTGCTTAGAGCAATATAGAAGAATATGGATTTTTATGGAAGCACTTGTGGTCTAGAGGAGACTCCGTTCCCCCTCCCAAGAGGAAACCTGTTGTGGAAAAGGGAACCTATTGTAGAAAACCTCTTGTAGACAAAATGGGAGGTATTTACAAACTGCTGCAGAGATCAGAGAGGAAATTTCCTCTGGTTTAGTCTGAAATCAGGCAAAAAAAGCAGCAGCTGAGCTGAGGTGGCTGAGTGAAGGTGTAAACAGTATTAGGAGCAGTAAGCAGTAGGCTTTTAAAAAGTATAAACAGTCTGGTAAGGAGGAGGATAGGAAGATCTATTAAAATAAGCAGAAGGCAGTTAAAAGGATAATTAGGAAGGCAAAAAGGAATAGAGAAGATCTAATTGCTAAGAATATTTTGCCTTCAAAGAATTCTTTAGATATATTCAGAGCAGACAGAAGCTAGCAGAGGAAACTTGTCCACTGAAGACAATGCCAGGGATTGGGGCAGGAGATCTGGGAGGAGCATGTTCATTTGTAAATGAGCTCTTGGATACCTCTGGCCGGGGCTGTGCCTGCAGTAGGTGCTTGGCACACCCATGTCCAGGACCCAGCTTGTGTCTTGTGCTGGGAGCTCTGATCAGTAAAGGGAGCTGCAGAACACCTGGGCACCTGCACGTTGTGGGATGCAGTTTTTAAACTAAGGTTTCTGCAGTTTGCCAGAAACCTTGAAGTCTTTGTGTTGCTCGACAAAAATGCCTTGTTGCTGCACTCACCTGTGAAGTGTGGGGGTGACCCTGTGCCACAGCCAGGCCTGAAGCTTTTTCTGATGACCTTCAGGACTGTCAGGTTGGAGAAGAGCTCTCAGACAAAGATATCTTTTCCAGAAGAGCACCTTTGACCTGTCACCACTTTTTCAACCAGAGCAGAGCATTGAGTGCCATGTCCAGTCATTTCTTGCACCCCTCCAGGGATGGGGACTCTACCACTTACCTGGGCTGCCTGTTCCTATGCTTGACAACCCTTTCCACGAGGACATTGGTCCTGATGTCCACTCTGCCCCTCCCCTGGCCCAGCCTGAGGCCGTTCCTTCTCCTTCTGTCCCTGTTCCCTGGGATAAGATCCCAAATCCTCCCGGCTGTCCCCTCCTGTCAGGGAGTTGTGCAGAGCCACAAGGTCCCCCCTGAGCCTCCTTTTCGCCAGGCTGAGCCCCTTCCCCAGCTCCCTCAGCCTCTCCTGGGGCTCCAGCCCCTTCCCCAGCTCTGTTCCCTTCCCTGGACACGCTCCAGCCCCTCAATGTCCTTCTTGACGTGAGGAACCCAGAACTGGACACAGGACCTGCAGTGTGGCCTCACGAGTGCAGAACACAGAGGGACAAATCCCTCTCTAAGTTCAGCAGGCCCTAAATCAGAAGGAAAGATAATGCCACAACTAAAACATATTCTGGCTGGAAGTTCATGGGTCTTGTGCATAAAAACCTGGGGACAATTTATGCAGTTTCTCACTAAGCTCACCCGATTTAGATTTTCCTGCTTTGATCAGGGTTGCTTTTCTCAGCAAGCTGCCCTTGCAGAGAGATGGAGTGTTACAGACTCCTTTGTATATGTAATTAAAAGCAGTCTTGTATCTTGATATCCCACTGTGGTTAACATTTCCTTTAGAAAAATGGGTTGACTTTAACAGGCTGGGAAAACTGGGGATTCTTCTGGGGGCTGATGCAGGGGCAGATGGGATCCTCTCTGCCTGCTTACCCTGGTTTGGAGAGTAGGATCAGCAATGCCAGGAGATCTCGTTTTGTTCTGGTTTTGTGTTTGTAAGGATGGATTCCGTGTCTTCCCACACTAGATCAGTTGTCACAGCCTGGGGCAGGGAGGTTTTCCCAGCAGTGGACACTTCCTCTTGGTTCCACCAGCGTGCCTCACTGCTGTCTGCTCACAGATGTTTGTGGAGTGTGAATCCCTACTCCTCACCCAGCCGCCACCGTGGTGTGGATTTCAGCAAGTTTGGGAGGAGATGAGCAGCGAGGAGGGCGGCTGCAGCTGTGGCTGTGCAGGGCTGGCTGCTCCTGGGGAGCTGTGGTTGCACGGGCAGTGCCTCGCCCATGGACCGGCTCTCCGTGTCAGCCAGGGCCACGTGCCTGGTGTCACATCCTCACTGGAGCCTGCAATGCGACCACATCTATTGTTCCTGGATTAGGACTTGTCCCTTGAAGCATCACACCAGTTTCACAGAGTGCTTCAGACCCGCAGCCCTGCCTGTGTGTTCAGCTGGGGGCTGCCAACTCCAGTGACTTGAATGAGATGTCCAGCTGTGCCCAGCATTGGTGTCACTCTCTGCACAGCCCCACGCTCCATGTCCTTATCTCAGAGAGGGCTTCCTGCCTGTGCTTGCACAGCCCTTCCTTTCTTTGCAGGCAGTGAAGTAGCAAGACCCTTCCTTGGCATAAATGAGATTGTAAGGTGGGAGAGCAGCAGCCCCTGGATTCTCACTTCGGGGCTCAGGTGGAACCAGCAGATCTGGTTAGCCTGTTCCATGATGGCAGCAGGATGGTCTTCTTTAGGCTGTTACATTTCTGATAGAGTGGAGAAATGTCTTAATTATTGAATACTTAAGTTTTCAAATGGGATTCGAGAGGTTTCATAGTGAATGTTATTAGCCCAGATCAGGAGTTACAGTCTTAGGAGTGAAAAAGCTTCTCTTATAGAGAAAGAGCTTGGGAGTGATATTGGGCAAGTTCCAGCAGGTCCAGGTGAATGTTTTCCATGTGCCCATGCTGTTTTAATATTAAACCTCTTTATTTTCACCTGCATTAAGTGCTAATGAGAGCAGGGTGTCTGTGGGGCTGAGTGGGAAATAAAGCAAGACGAGCACACCACGTCTGTTGTTGTCTCTGCTTTCCTCTCCCCTCAAATCTGATATCCTCCAGCTTTATATTTCATCCAACCAAATTATGATCAGAGTAAAATTGGTAATTTGATTCAAGGGGAGAAAAGTCAAAGTCCAAAACCAGTTTGTGGGAGATATTTGTGCAAAAGTAATGTAGATCTTGAGGAGAAGCTTTTCTCCATCAGCGGATCTAATTGGCAGCAAAAGAAGTTGTATCTTGTACTGGAAAAGAAAAAGATGTCTATGGAGTTCTGGAGCTGCCAGCCCAGACAAAGAGGAGATAAAAGCAACAAATCCTGGTGGAGGGAAGGGTTTTCTGATGAGATGTTAACTGCACCGAGCTGTGCTGGTGCTGGAGCTGCTCTCAAATCCCAGCTTCTCTGTCTGCACACACTGTGGTTGGGTGGCATCAGCCCAAATGTCCCTGTATGGCAAAGGAGAGGACGGCTGAAAGGAGTCTCTTAACGAGCCTTTGGGACCATGGCAGGTGGGAATAGGATGCAGGACACTGTTGGCACTTATTGCACTCAGGAGCCCTTGCTCTGGGAAGATATGTCCCTGGAGCTCAGGTCCTGGCAGAGAGGTAGTTGTGTAGACCTGCTGCCTGTAGGAGTAGTGGTGGATGAGAAGATGTTCCCTAAGGTGCCCTCCATGAATTGTTCTGTCACTCCTCTGTTTTGTTGGAGAGAGATTTTCCAACAGTCCTGTCCTTCAGATTTAGTTTTTGGTGTTGCTGGTTTTGATTTGTCTTAGTTGCAGGATTTGTAGTGAAATGTTATTTCCAAAAATAAATTCTGTCCTTTGAACTTTGAGAAATGAATCCTTTTTCTTCACTGGTTCTTCCTTGAAAGGATCATTTGGAGCCTTTAAGGACTGAGTAATGCAATTTTCAGTAAAATTCTCACTCCAGCGAGCCTTCACTGGTTGACCTGGTTGCATCAACTCTGACGAAAGCAAGCGCAAGACCCACACCTGCGCTCAGGTGTGCTGCTGGACGTCACGTGCACAGGGTGTAACAGCTGCCAGCTGGACCTGGCAGGGAGTGCTGACCGCCACCAGCAGCTGCAGCATCCCCTGAGATCCTCCTGCCGTGCTCCTGGCCGTGCTCTTGTGTCTTTTGGCAGCCACGGGCAGCACCGTGGCTTTGGCCGGCGCTGCAGCCTCGTTCCCCACTTGGCTGCGGCCGCTGGAGCTGCAGATGTGGTGTCAGACTACCAGAGCCAGCCCAGAGACTCCTTCCCTTGGCGTACCTTGTGGCTGCCTGCTGCCTGCACGTTCAGAGGCATCCAGGATTTCCTTTAAAAATAGCTGTGTGCTTTTTCTGAGGAGGATTTTCCAAGCGCAGTCTGGAGGCAGAGCAGCACGTTCCCGTCTCGTTTGCCGGCAGTGTTACTGAATAACTGGAGGTGTGAACTCCCTCAGCCCTCCTTGGGTGGATGTTAACGACACTGCGAGTCATCCCGGGGAACGGAGGAGTGGGTGGCAAGCAGAGCCTGAAAGATGGGAAAGGGAGCCTGGCCAAGAACAAGCTGTTGCCAAAAGACCAAAGTGCTGGTTCTCTGCCTTCTGTCTGTGGTCATCTGCTGCTGATCTCACGGGCTTGTGTTTGCTGGAGCTTTCTGGGGGTTGATTTATGTCCCTAACCTTGGAAGAGCACATTAACAAAAAAAAAAAAAAAAAAAAAAAAAAGGCAGGGCTTTGTGCCAGGCTGGTGAGTAACTTGGCTTGTGGAGGGGAGCAGTGAGTGGGGAGCAGGAAACAGAAAGGAGCAGGATGGGTATGAGGAGGAAGGCAGCACACGGTACCATCAGAGCGCTGCAGCCACTCAGGGGCTCACCTCTCTTGTGGTGTAAGGGGATGAGGACTGTGACATTAAAACCAGAGCATGGTTCAGCAATGGTGTGGATGTGAAGGGAGAAGTTTCCTTCAGCAGCTCTCCCTGCAGTGTGGTCAGCAGCTCACGTGGACGTGGTTGAACCTGCAGTAGGGCAGCTCGTGGGGTTGCTGTGACCTGGCTGAGGATGTCACTGCAGCATCAGCTCCGTTCAGGGCTAATCTCTATTCCCCCACACACTTTAAGGCGTGGCGTGATTCAAGCTCAGCACCAAATCTGGAGCTGCCATCCCTCTGTGGTCACATTGGGGTCTGACCCTGCTTTCTGGCACGACTTGATAGCTGTGGCTCTTGGGCTTGTGTAGCATCAGCTCTTCAGCATTGCTGGCTGAGGTCAGGTCTGGTGGAGCTGGGCACTGTCGAGTCACAGTGTCTGGCCTCATTACAAGTAGTTGAAGAATAAACCATTCCCAGGGTTGCCAGAGCCACGGACAGGAGCAGGAGCTGGGTTTTGAGCCCTGGAGCAATGCCACGTCCCCCCTGTCGTGCCCTAGCTCCACTGGGCTGGGACCAGACCCCACGCCAGCTCCCATCATGGCTCTGAGCCCTGGAACAAAAACACCCCCGAGCAGTGCCCTCACCCTTCCAGCTGCTGCCAGGCCTCCCCTGACTTTTTATCTCAATGAGTGTATTTTATGCCTGAAGACTTGGGGAGCTTCTGCCTTGCAGCTGGAAACATGCAGTGGCCATTGGAGCCCTTGCTGTCCAAGAAGCAGGTGGACCTTCCTCTTAGGATGAAGCCAAATGGAGAATTCTCTTTTAAGATGTGCTATATAAAAATATTTGTGTCCCATCCTACTGCTCCCCCCTGCAATGTGTGCAGGGGTCTTGTGCCGGGTCTGAGCTCCAGGGCAATCCTAGAAGGCTCCTGAGAAGACACATGGAAACCCTCAGGCTCGCTCCCTGTGCCCTTTCCAGCCTTCTGCCCTCTCCAGGAGCCTTGCAGCCCTGCTGCCCCCTTTGGATGTTGTCTTTGAGTGATTGTGTGCTCACAGATGTGGTTCTTGAGCAGCTCCCTCAGTGCCTGGCCAGTCTGGCTCACACAGAGCTGTGGGGTCTGAGCAGGGACTTGTGTTGGGCAGTTTGACTCCACAGGCAGGGTCCCAGAACCCCTGTCCTGGAGTGCCACCAGTAATCCAGGGCCTATGGCATGAGGAGGCATTGATGTCATGTGGTCTGGCCTGGAACAAGGGATGCACTGGGCAGCTCCAGCTCTTACGCTCCATTTCTTCCAAAATTTGCAGAGGTTTCCCAAGGTGTGGCTCCCCAGGGGGCACAGAGGGTTGGTGACAGGAAATGAGATGAAAGCAGCTGTTTGTTCCCAGTGGGGCAGCAGGCAGCTGGGCTGTTACTGCCTTTGGTCAGCAGACTGCCTCAGGAAAAAGGGTAAAATCCCAGAATGAGGCCAATGTGCAGCCTCCCTACAATGCTGTTTTTCTTTATGTGAAACTTCTTTATCAGCAGAGTGACAAGAGGGCAGCACCTAGTTTCACCAGGGACCACAGTCATTTCTGAGCAAACTCTGCTCTGTTTGCCGTGATACTGTGGGGATGGCTGTGAATGAACCAGCTGGGTTTGCTGTTACAGTGAGAATTTATGGCAGTGTGTTCTGAGCCTGGCAGAGTCTGAGTCTGCCTTTCCTTCTCCCTCTTCCATGGGACAGGGACTGCTGGCCCTGAGCACTGGACGTGGAGGTAAAGGACCTTGTGCCTCCTTGACTTTTGAAATAAAGCACTCTCTACTTTGATATCTTAGGGTTTTTTCCCGTAAAATGTTGGTGCCTAGAGCTACATGTGGCTGCTCCATTACTATTTTGTCTCATGGTTTATTGAGACAATTTGGAACATTTAAATTTACATGAGGAGTTCACCCTGCTACTGGGATTCTTTGGAGCTCAACTGAAAAATGAGTAAATTGATATTAGTGGCTTAAAGTGCTACTATGTAAAAAATTGCCTTTTTGAAGGTTAAAAAATTTTTAAAAAATTAATAAGAAAAGTTAAACAATATGAATATTTAAGAAAACACATTTGGTACCTCTGTACCCCATTTCCCAAGTAATGGTTACTTAAAGCTTCTGCCTGAAATGCCATTGCCATGTGCTCCCCTGCCTCTGTCCCAGTCCTGGCACAAATCTTGGCACCACCTCTTGTTGTGCTGGAAGGAAGGAGTAGTGAAATGAAACTTGGTGGATTTTCATTCCTTCCTCGCTACTCCCAGAGTAGTAATGGGACAGGATGGCCAAGCCTGCAGACTGTGGTAGGGATGGCTTCATGGCACAATTGTGGTTTCTGTTTATTTTGCCTTTTTAAACAATTCCTTCCCTTCCTTCTCCTACTGGTAACTTGCACTGAGCTGATGTTTTCCCTCCATTTAAAGCCAACTGAGATCAGGTTTGACCCCTTCCTAACACAAAGCATGGATCTATTGCATCTTTTTTATAATTCTACCCTGAGTGCTTTGCTTGATTTTAGTGGTTTCTGCCCATTCTCCCCCTTGGTGCTGCACATCTCCACCTGCAGAGCTGTGAGAAGCTCCCTGGGGGAGGTTGCACCTCCCAGGCCCACATCAGAGCGTGGTCAGCACAGGGGATCCTCACCCATTTCATCTTTGCTTTCTCTGGGAGGTTTTGTTCAGTCCCAGCTGGTCTTGGCAGTTTTTTACTTCTCAGTTTATCCAATTCACTCTGAAACTCGGCTGTGTTGCAAAGATCTTTGATGATGTTTTCATGGGCACGTGGTTGAAGTGTGTGGGTGTGAGGGGGCAGAGCAGGGACGAGCCAGGGGAGCACAAGCCCCAAAGAGCCCCAGAGCATCACTTCCAAGGGCGGTTTGGAGCCTGCTTTGGTTCTGCCAAGGAGAGGTTTGGCTCCCAGCCCCTGAAGATGGCCAAGTGTGTGTGGGAAGGAAGCGTTTCACACCTTTTAATGCAGTAATTAGAAATGCCTTTGGGGGGCTGAGGTCTCCATCCACAGTGTCAGGGCACGGGAGCAGCTCGGTACCCACCGGGTGCCCCACGTGGCTGCCAGCTGGGAGAGCACCGACTCTGTGCATGTCCAGGGTGGTGCTGGGGGTCCTGCTGCTCCTGCAGCGGTGTCTGGGCTCAGGGAAGGTCGGGTGAGGAGTTGGAGCCCGTCCCATCACTGAGCTCTTGATGGCTTCTGGGCTGGCCATGGCTAGGTCAGGCAGCAGTGTGGCTGCTCCTGCTGGCAAGTACTTGAGCAGCTAAAGGTTTTCTTGGGGGACAGTACAGGTCCTCCTGCAGAGGCAAGAGTCTGAGAAACCCTCTGTCTGTATTTGCTCCTGCTCAGCCCTGCCTACACCAACAAGCTCGAGTTGGCTTTCACAGCTGGTCACTCTGATTTAGGATGAGGATCCTGTGTGATCACATCAGCCCTGGGGGCACCCGATGAGGTTTTCTGTGGACAAAAGGACTATCAGCTTCTTGAACGCAGTGTGGGTCCTGGAGTTCTTATTTGGATTTTTTAAGAAGTGTTCCTCTCTGGGCAAGCAGGAGGTGCTGTTGGTGTCCTGCTGCCCGAGCACCCTTTCCATGGGTGCAGCTCCACAGATGTTCCCTGCTTGGCTATTTCCATCTTTGGCACCACTTGAGGGATTTTGGGGCAGTATCTCCCATAGGGTAGGGAATGCAAGCTGCCTTTGGCTGCTGCCTTCACTGCTGGAGCCATGGAGAGTGTGGATGAACATGTCTTTGGAAGCAGCACTGCTGGTGGAGGAACTTCCTTCATTTCATTTGCACCAAGTCCTCCAGGACAGCATTTGTGTTTAATTGCTGCTGTCAGCAACTGCACTTGGTTTCCCTGGAGCCACCGGTGTGTGCAGCTGTGGCCGTGCTCAGGTCAGTGTGACAGCCACCCCCTCTGCTGTGCGTGCCTTGGGGACCTTTGGAGGGCCCTTCTGGAGGGGACACTGTGTGTGTCGTGTAGGGCCGAGCTGGCAGGCTCGGTGTTGGTGTGGTGGCAGCAGGAGCTGCTGGATTCTCCTGTGTGGAAGGGGAGGGAGTATCCAGAGAGAGAGCTCCCACCAGGCCGTGAAACTGCTACCCCCAGAAACCTGTGGGCCTCCTCCCTGGGCCTTGTGCTGCAGGGGAGGCTGCAGGGCAGCCCCGGTGCATCCCTGTGATGCATCAGCATGGTCCTGCTGCATCCAGGGCTGCTGGCAGCTTCCAGCCGTGCTGGCCGAGGGGTGCCTGTGACCCTGCCTGCCCATTGAGCATTAAGAGAAGCAGCCTTGCCCCCAGCTGCATGGGTGAGGCTGTTCCTGTTTTCCTGGAGGAGTGGATGCCTGTGCCTGCTTCCTGCACTGCCATGCTCGTGCTGCTGCTCCTGGCTCCTGTTTGCCAGGGCTGGGGTGCAGCTCGTGCCTTTTGTAGCTAATCCATGTCTGGTTGTGCTTTTCTGCTCTCCCACAGGGGAGAAGGAGGCTCTTCTGATCTCAGACAGCCCCAGCAAAGGGAACGATGCTCTCCTGTAGGCCAGCACTGGATGTGTCACTCCAGCCTGGAGCACAGCTGGAGCCACACAGAACCCTCGTTTGAGACCCTGGAGTCTCAGCTCTGGGCCTGCAGAGGCTGTGGGGATGGTGGTGGCACTTTCCTGGTGGGAAGCAGGAACCATCCTCAATTAGTGCATGCACTTTGTGTACATCCTTTAGCCATGAACATGCAGAGGGATTTTTCCCATCTCCTCCTTGTGCTCAGGGGTGATAAATGAGAAGCTGGAAAAGAAGTTGGTTTGGTTGACAAGGTGAAGATCAATCAAAGGTTGGACTTGATCTTGGAGATCTTTTCCAACCTAAATGATTCTGTGATCCCATGCAGGGTGCAGGTGCAGGGTGTGGTGGCTGTGCATGGGAACTGGCCTGGACAGCAGTGGACAACTGGACTGAGCAGTGCCCAGTGGGGCAGGGGATGCGATGCAGGCAGGGGATGCAGGCAGAGAATGTGATGCAGGCAGGGAATGCAGGCAGGGAATGCAGGCAGGGAGTGTGATGCAGGAGGGAATGCAGGCAGGGGATGCAGGCAGGGGTTGCAATGCAGGCAGAGAATGCAGGCAGGGAATGCAGGCAGGGAATCCAATGCAGGCAGGGAATCCAGTGCAGGCAGGGGATGCAGGCAGGGAGTGTGATGCAGGCAGGGGATGCAGGCAGGGAGTCCAATGCAGGCAGGGAATGCAGGCAGGACTGGAGGCATCCAGCTCCAAGCAGCTGCTGTTTATTTGGGAAAGGAAATCCTCCAGCTTGGGTCGCGCTGTTTAGGAGCGTGTCCTGTATGGGTGAAGGAAACTGATGGAGAGGTTGGGCTTTTGGGGACTGTGCCGTGGTTTGAAGCTGCACTTCAAGTTTTATTTGACTGGAAAGCATTTAGGAAGTGATTTCGAATCCATTTCGTTGATTCACTGCTATTCCTGCAGTAGGATGCAGAGCAGTGATTCTGTAATTAATTTAATTACATGCTTATTCAATCTTTCCTAAACTAGTAAAATTTCAGAATGCTTTTGAATTCAATGAAATGTGATTTTTCAGGGCCAGGAGGAAGGGAAGGCGGGGAAATTTCAGGTTCTGTTATCTCCCTTGGTTGTTGTTCCAGCACTCTCACCCCACCACTGTAGCGCTGCTGTTGGGCTCCCCCAGCCTTATTTTGGTTATTTACCAAATTCCTGCCTCTGCTCAGTGCTTCCCTGCTGAAATGGAACCTTTGAAAGAAGCTTCACGAATAAAATCATAAAAAGCCTTTTCTTGTTCTTTTCCCCACCTCCTCCATCTTTGCTGGTACCTAATGTTCATTTCTCTTGCTGCTTTTATTGCCTTTGAATTTGGCCAAAACAATCTATTATGTAATTGGGCTAATGAGTTCCAACCCACTCTCCATCTTTC
Organism: Nicator chloris; assembly: GCA_013400495.1. Lineage (NCBI taxonomy): Eukaryota > Metazoa > Chordata > Aves > Passeriformes > Pycnonotidae > Nicator > Nicator chloris. The sequence continues at coordinate 38,749 of WAAE01015020.1, forward strand.
CCTCACAGCACAGCGAGCAGCTAATCTCTTCCCACTTTACCTTTCTCTCCCTTTCGGTTGTTAATTTAAAAGTGTCATTTCCAAATCTGCCACTCCTCCTCGCTAAGGCTCATTTTTATTTATTTTTAAACTCTGTAGAAGGCCTTGAATGAGTAACCGAATATCTCCTGGGCTCTGGAATTTAACAGTCTTTGCCCTTTGTTCAGCAGGGTCAATGCATGAATTCACAAGTTACTAGATTAAAAAGGAGAAAAAAAAGGCAAATGTCTGATTGTGGATTGGATTTAGATTTTTTTCTCTGAAGAAATAAAATACAAAGAGGAACTAGTGTTTGCAAATAGTTTAGAAAGTAGCAATTTATTTTAAAATTTTGTACCGAGGCCAATTTTTAAGACAGAACCAAGCACTGAACTGCTTTTTTTCCAAAGGGAAAGTGGTCAAATCCAACTTTCTGTGTTTAAGAAGCTTGAAAATGTAAATCTCCTTACAGCATAAACACGGGTAGGACAAAGGCTTGATGGGCAGAGGTTATAGCTGGAGCACAAAATTACCACAATGTCAAGATGGTTTCCTTAATTTTTCGTGCCTGAAGAAGATCCTGTCAGGCTGCTGCAAAAGAAGTCAGTGAGAAGCAGCAGAGCCTGGGTGCACAAAGGCCCTGTTTGCCTCCTGCCTGAACAGACCTCCTTTCCATTGTTCATCAGTCTTTATAATTTTTATTGTTTTAAAGAGTGAAGTTTCCATTAAAAAAGAGAGGAGGGCTGGTGGGAATGGGGCTGGTTTAGAGCAGCAGAGGGCTGGGCCTTGGCTGGAGTTTATCCCTGCCTTGGGAGCCATTCCCTGGTGCTCAGGGCAGGAGAGCAGGCGCTGGCATTGCTCGATCTCCTTGCTGCTCCTTACAAAACCTGGGATGCTTTTCCATGCCTTGGCATGCAGAGCTGCAGAGCAGAACCTTCCTGGGAGGCAGGGAAGGAGCTGGAGCCTCCCCTGGGGCCCTGCCATTGCTCAGGGTGGGCTCTGCAGTGCTGGGAACCTCCGCAGTGAGTTACTACAAATAACAGCACTCCGGAAGCTCAGCAAGGGGCTCACAGGCATTTTGGGCATTTGGGGCATTTTGGGCATTTGGGGCATTTTGGGGAGGGGTCTCTTCGCGTGGCTTTTCTCTGGTCCTGCTGTGGCAGTGCTGGGTGAGCTCTGTGCTGGGGCTGTGCTGAGGCTGGGGAGCCCCAGCAGGGCCTTCCCGGGCTGGGTCCTCCTCTGCAGCTTGGCAATATTTTCCAAATTGGTGGGAGTCACCTCCCACCCTCCTCCCCATGACCTCTGAGTCAGTTCTGAAACATTGCTTCCTCTGCTCCGGCTGCCCGAGGAGTTGACTTCCATGCTGCTGTCTCCTCCTGCTGCTGCTGCTGCTCCTCCTGCTGCTCCTGCTCCTCCGCCTTCTCCTCCCCCTCCTCCTCCTNAGGATAATCTTGTCCTTGAAAAATTGATTATCCTGAACTGAAACCTTGTTGCTGTCAGAACTAAAACTTAATTCTCCACTCTTCCTCCTCCTCCTCCTCCTCCTCCACCTCCTCTTTCTCCTCCTCCTCCTCCTCCTCCTCCTCCTCCTCATCTCTCAGTGTTTTCAAGTTCTGAGTGGAGTATTTCCAGGCTGTGAGCTGGCTGGTGGTGGCAAGGGGACCTGGTGGCCTTAGTGCCTGGAAATGGTGTGAGCCCACCTGAGTCCGGTGTGACTTGAGGACAGATGGGTTTGCCATGAGAGATGGTTCCACCCCAAATTTTAGCTTTTTTCTGTCTTTTGAAGCAATGGCAGTTGGTGTCTGGCAGTATGTGGCAAGAAGAGCTTTAAAATCTGGGTTCTTTTTAAACTGAAATGCATTTTAGTGTATTAAAATTGGCAGCTGTTCCAAATTTGGGTGACTTTGGCCATTGTCTCTCTCAGCTTTGCCTTTGCCTTTGATAACTGTTTTGCTTTTTAAATGATAAATGCAACTGGAGACCTTAAATGACCTTAATTCCTCCAAACTGGATGCTTCGTGCCCAGTGTGACAGAGAGTTAAAATTAATATAAATTTTTAAATCAGTAGGCTGACCTTTTGGTGAACTGGAAAGAAATGTCAAATTTCTGTTTCCTCCCCCCCTCCCATAATCAGCAGTCTGTAATGAATGAATTATTCCTAATTTCAAGATTGTAGCTCAAAAGGGCACTCAAATGGCTGAAATCCCATAAGAAAGACTGACCTTTTGGTTGTCTCTGATGAAAATTCAAGATTTTCCCTGAATTTAGCAGTCTGTAATGGACTTCATGAGATGTTACTGCAGCTTGCAGGAGCAGCTCCTCATTTATTTTCTTAATATATTTATATTAACACTGCATGATCCCCCAGAGCACCTTCAGTGCCTTGTAGGAGCGTTCAAGGTGCAGTTAAGATGCGGTGCCAAGACTTCTCTACAGGTACAAAGCAACTGTGAAATAAATTATCCCCCTCCTGCTCCAGGAGGAATTGATTATTTGTCATCCTCTGCATTTCCCTGGCTGCTCCGAGTCCCTGCTGCAGTTTTGGTGATGCTGGGATGTGCAGGCAGGTCCACAGGACTTGGAGGTGTCCAAGGAGCAATAAATCTGTGTTCACAAGATACTGCCAGTGCCTGTGGATCTGATTTTGCTCAGGAGCTGCTGGACAGAGTTCTGGATTTCAAAAAGGTGTTTATCCGATGTGGATTAGCACAGGGCCAACACATGAGGGTTGAAATGCTTCTTGCTATGGGATTTTTTCATAGAATCATGGAATGATTCTGCCCCCAGCTCTGGGGTCCTCAGCACAAGACCTGTTGGAGAGAGTCCAGAGGAGGCCACAGAGCTGCTCCAAGGGCTGGACCCCTCTGCTCTGGGGCCAGGCTGGGAGAGCTGGGGGTGCTCACCTGGAGAGGAGAAGGCTCCAGGGAGAGCTCAGAGCCCCTGCCAGGGCCTAAGGGGGGCTTGTGAAAAGGAAAGAGAGGGACTTTTCTTATGGGCAGACAGCAACAGAACACAGGGGGAATATTTTTAAACTGCCAGAGGGCAGGTTAGGTGAGATATTGGGCAGGAATTGTTCCCTGGGAGGGTGGGCAGGCCCTGGCACAGGGTGCCCAGAGCAGCCGTGGCTGCCCCTGGATCCCTGGCAGTGCCCAAGGCCAGGTTGGACAGGGCTGGGAGCAGCCTGGGACAGTGGGAGGTGTCCCTGCCCATGGCAGGGGTGGCACTGGATGGGCTTTAAGGTCTCTCCCAACTCAATCCAGCCTAGGATTCCATGGTGAACAGACAAGGAATCAGACGTGCTTGGCCTCCACAGCTTGTTCCTCTGTCCATGCCCCTATAGGGGCTTCCCTTTAGATACAGAAACATATTTGGTAATAGCTAATGAGTGGACATAAGTTCTGGAGAGAAGTTTCGTAGAAGTCCCTGGCATTGTGAAAGGCTCGGCCCTGCTGGCACTGGGCCCCTGCCTTTCCCCACCAGTGGCCACCAAACCCTGCAGGGCTGCCCGGCCTTGGCCCTTCCCGGGCACCTGGAGCCCTCCAGGCTGCAGGGAGCAGCTGGGAATGACAGCAGTCGTGGTTGGCCATCACTGACCCTTTAAGAGATGCAGGTTTATTTGAGGAAAAGCCAACTCTAGTGCTCTGGACTCCTTCCTTACCTTGCTGGTAGAGACAGAGGTTCCTAAAACCAAATGATGCAACACATCCGTCCTATAAATGTCTCACTTTTGACTCTTTCACAAATGAAACCAGGGTGAGATCACTTCTACTTTTCATTGTCTGGTTCTCCTCCACACTGCAGCACAGTGAAATTTTGAAGGCTGCAATGTGAAAACAATACTTAAACTTACACCCAGTTTTCCTTTTATTTTATTAAATCGTGAAAATATTTCTAGGAAAAATAGATCTTGAAATAGATTTTGCAAATTGCACCACCAGCTACTTCAAAATAATAAATGTCCTGTGTTAAACTCTTTGGCACTGTTTCTGAAGTGCCCAAATGTTGGATAATGGGTTAAACCCTTCTCTCCTGTTGGCCTGTTCAGCTCTTCTCTCAGACAGTCAGGCCATGAGATGTTCAGCAAACATTTTTCTCAGTGCAGTGCTATCACATTGGGCCTTAAAAAATAATAGTAAATAAATAAAGGGCGGAAAGTTTCATGTCATTAAGTTTGTGTTGTTAATTTAAAACTAAAAAAAAATTTAAAAATCCTCATTTTTGGTTTTTGGAGCCTACTGTAAGCTGTGGTACTTAACAGCACACTGCAGGGCTGAGGCTGCTCCATGCCTTGGCCTGTGCTGGTGGCTCCCAGCCAGCTGGGAATAGTCTCTGAAAGCTGAATGTTTGGTTCAGAAACATTGCTCAGCCCACCTTCCCACACGTCCTGAGAATTTGGGAAGAGTTGAACAGGCACCACAAAGTTTTGGGTTTGTTATTCAAAATATGCACCCCTCTCACAGGGTAAACCCCAAAACGGAGGGATCCCCCAGCTGTGCAGAGAGGTGGCAGAGCTCTGTGGCTTGGGGGGAGTGGAGAAGGCAGGGGGAAGATGTGGCTTCATCCTGGTTCTGGGCTGAGGGGGAATTTCCCAGACAGGCCCTGCACATCATCCCTACAGCAGCACTGCCTGGCCTGGCTGCTCACCCCACAGCCAGCCCAGGGGCCTCCTCATCCTGCTGCTGCTGGAAAATCTGTTATTAATGCTCCTGATGATGCCCCCAGCCAGGGGCCTTGGCCTTGGGCAGGATTTATCATTTGTGTGCTCAAAAGTGTGTTTCACTGGCTCTGCTCCCAGATCCACTTTGTGGTAGGGTTTAGTGGGAATGGGGGTGTTTGGTTGAAGGTTGGGCTTGATGATCTTGGAGGTCTTTCCCAACCTTAATGGTTCTGTGACTCTGTGAATCTGGTTCTGTGCTCTCTCCAAGTTGCCTCCCAGTAGCTGCTCTGTTTCATTTTGTGTGTGACGTGAGACACTTCAGCATTTGGAATGGGTTTGGTAGGAATGCTTCAAGTGTCTTCAGTCCTGGCTGGTGTGAGAGTGTGGTCTTATGTTTTTTTATCCAATAGTAAAAATCAGCAACTAGATAAATTCATGACAGAAATTTCTGCCAGCAGCAGCCAAGCACAAAGACAACTCCCCTCTCCTGTGAAGCCCCTCAGTGGCTCAGTGGAGGATGGGAGATGTTTCTGCAGATGTTGCACTTAGGCTTTTCCTGGTTTTGTACACTGTTCTAACCCTTCTATGGACCCGTGGTCTGAGCCTGCTCAGCTTTCCTCATGTAGGCACTCTCAGACAGGGGTGGACCAGCTGCTTTCCATTTTGGCAAAGGCTTGATCCTGCACAAAGCTGAGTGATAAACACAGGATGCAGGAGCCAGAGTGTTTCACACTTGGTGTGTGAGGACTGATGGGTCTGGAGCCAGGCCAGGACTGCTGCCAGACACCCTGAACCAGGCTTCTACCTGTGCCATGGAACAGTGATGGTGTTCTCTGTTCTGAGAAGGGCTCTTTTCTTCCCAGAACTGCTGGAACAGACAGAGAGGTGTTTTCCATTCCAGTGTGCCGGGCTGTGCAGCTCCTCCTGCCTTCCCTTGCTCTGCTCACAGCCCCTGGAGAGCATTGCTGGGGTAAGAGGAAGAGCCCAAGCCTCCCTCTGTATCCAGCAGGGTGTAACGGGGGCTGATGTGCCCACAGCTGGACCCAGAAGCTTTCATTCTGTACAAGATGTCTCCAGTCACCTGAGTCATGAGAGGAAGGTGGGTTATGGATTCAGTCATAGAATCCTAGATGGATTTGAGTTGGAAAAGACCACAAAGCTCATCTCATTCCATTCCTCTCCCATGGGCAGGGACACCTTTCATTATCCCAGGTGACCTTAGAGGTTCAACTTTACTGATTATGTTCTATAATCTAACTTAAATACATAAAACTGCAGCATGGAGTAAGTAAAAATGCAGCATGGATTTTCATAATTTAACTATGAAAATAAGTTTGTGGGTAAGATGTTGAAGAATGAAGGTTTTGGGTCATTTTTAGTTGCCCTTCGAATCAGTTTATTCTGTTTGGTGTGTTCTACACTTCATTAAAAACCAAGTTAATGCTTATTCAGACTGACCTTAACAAGTGATTCCCAGAGTTGTAGCCCCTCAAAATTGTGTTTAGCCATAGAGAATAGGAGCTGTTCAAGTCTTCAGCAGTGTCCATTTAGCTCAAAGCTGTGGAAGACGGTTGGAGAAAAATCAATCTTGTATTCACCAAGCACAAGGAGGGTTGAGACTTGAGCTGTGCCCAGGTTTTATGTTCCCCCCACACTCCTCCCCCACATGGAGGAGGGCAGGAGTTCCACTGGCTTTGCAAGGACTTAGATCAGAGCCTTCAGAGCAGAAGATCTGGCAGTTCAGAGGCCAGGCCGTGTGTGGTGGCCAACACTGGTGCCTGGCACGTGCTGGGCTGCCCAGCCACCTCTGCACGTGCCACTGCCTGCTGATGCTGGCCACTGCTGGCCACAGGGGCTGGGAGCTGCTTTGTGTGGCTGGGCAGCAGCTGAGGAACCCCTCGAGTGCCTGCACAGCAAATCCACCCAACTGATTGCTGCAATGGGGCGGGAAGTGTCACTTCTGTCCCCAGGGGCTGCTGTGGCGGGGCTGTGCAGGGATGTGGAGCCTGTTCTGGGGCTGTTTGCAGACCAGACCTCGGTGGGGGGATGGAGGCAGGTCTGGGCTCTGGATCCTTGGCAGAGAGGGGCTGGAAGAGGCTGCTGGGTCTTGGGCGTTGGTGTGTGTTTGCCAAATCCCCTTTGGCAGGAGCAGGCAGCTGTGGCAGCTTTCTGGTGGAGGCTTTGTTGGTGGATTTGTGTTTGTGCTCACAGCGGATCCGTGTCCCAGCGTGTCCCCAGCCCATGCACACCACTGGGAACTGCAGCATTTTCTGGGACAAAACTCTGCACAGACCCCAAAGAGCAGTCCCTGGTTATTTTTTGCAGTCACACGTGTGTCAGTCTGTACAAACACTCCCTGGATAGTGGGAGCTGGCCACCTGGATCCCTCCATCCTGGAATAACCTTCTGAGCTTTGAAAAGCAATCAAATGACCCTGTTTTCCTTTAATCATAATTGCAGTGGCAATAAGTGGTTTGGAGAGCCCTTAACATTGTTCCTTTCACTGGCCAGGTTATCTCTATCTGCTTTTTGATGTTTTGGCTATCCAGAAGAGTCTGGGGATGACCCTTGGCACTCAGATATCCTCTCCAAAACAAAGGAATGCTTTTGTGAATAAAAAGCAAGACTGAAATTCAAGAGATAAGTGTCTGATTCTCACAAAATCTTCTTCTGTGGGTCTGGACAGGTTATATGATCTGTCTTAGATTTTCCAGCTCAAGAAATGAAGAGAAATTACGTATCAGCTCACATCAAAATTGTCAATACTAACTGGTGTTTGGGAGACAGCAGGATGTTTTAAACTTTTTGGTTGGTGTTTCACAGAGCTTTGAGTGCTTACAGTGACTGAGGGAGGTTTACTTGAGCCTCTGGAGCCCTCTTGCCATAGAATCTCTCATCCTTTGCCTTGTCCTTCTCCTCTTTAGAGACAGAATAACATCACCATGTCAGCTCCAGGATGCCTTTGTCCTGGCAGACCTGAGTGGGGTTTTGTGTGCTGGAGATTAGCAGTGGAGCATCAGCCAGTGCCCTTAGCAGAGTGCCAGGGGTTTTGGTGTGCCAGGAGATCAATTGCTGTGTTATTGTAAAGGTGGCTGTTTCCAGGTCAGAGCTCAGATACCCTGCAACAAACTCTCACCACCTTTTTTATCCTCAGTGTGTGGGTGAACTCCTTTAGTGCTGCCAGGCTGCCATCTTTCACAGATGGTGAATTTCCTTCCAATCTAGCAATAAATAACACTAACAGTAATAATAAAAAGTTGCTTCTATTTTATGTTTCGGGTACTGACAATAGGCTTTGGAGAAGTCCCGTGTTCCTTGCCGAGGAGGTCGCCATGGCTACTGGCCATGCTGGCTTTAACAGCCCTGCTGGCTAATGCAGCACAAACAGATCTGGCGTTTCCTTCTGGCTGTAATGAATAGCAAACTGCTGTGTAGTCATTAAGGGAAGCAACTTGCAGAGGTTAAGTGTTTGATTTCTGGAGCTGCCGTGGAGGGCAGTCGTCAAAAATAAATTGGGCAGCCAAGGAGGAAAAGGGGTTTATAAGACATAAAGTGGGAAGAAAATAATTGCTACCTCATTCCTTGTTTCTTTCCTTGGGTTTTGCAGCTGTAAGTCGGGATCTCTGGGTCCAAGGTATGCACATTTTTGTTAGATGTGATCAGATTTGCTGGAGAGTGAGCTCTGTTTTTGACAGGAACCCATCTGACTAATTCAGCAAAAATAAACAGGCTCTTGGACTTCAGTCATCCAGGCCAGGCAGGACGGAGGAAAACGGGGCTGACTTCAGAGTCTGAGCAGCACCAGGGAGTCCAGACAATGCTGTGTCCACCTGTCCAGCCTGGACAGGCTCCTCATCATCCAGGCCCTGTCACAGCCCGTGAGGAGGGATGGGCACATGTCACATCCCTGCTGTAGGATGTGAGGAGCCTCTTCCTTTTCCGTCCTGGGTGAATTTGTTGCACATAAAATGGAAACAGCACAAAGGAAAGGTGTCACTGGTGGTGTCAGCACACTGAACAGCCTCGGCATCCTCAGGGAACACCCTGGCCTCCTCTGTGGTCTCTCAGGGGCAGCAGGACTCCCTCTGGTCTCCAGATAAGTGTCTTCCAGCCCTTTTTACAGGATAATGTCCTTCTGCTGCTGGTTGGTTTGGGGTTTGGTTATTTCCTCCTTGCACAGTTTGGCTGCTTAAAAATGCATCTTGTTTAAATGAATCCAGCACACCCATTGATCCAGATGGCATTGTATTAGTCACCTGTCCTCTTTAATTATGTGCAACTAATTTTTAATTTTATGTTCTCTACAAACATGACTGGGAATGATTTTCTATCTGCTTGTAAATCAGTGATAGATATTGAATCCTTTCAGGGACTGCTTTCTCTTGGAAGAAATGAGGATTCTCTCATTACAGTTGGTTTTCAAAATTTATCAGATAGCTGGTTTTTAATCCACTTAGTATGTGTTTACATTGATTTCTGGTTTAGGGCTGCATTTTTTTCCTTAAATTTATTTTTTTGACTCAACATCTTGTGCAATAGTAAGCTGTGCAAAAATCTAAGTCTCTTATGCTAAAGCAGTTATCTTTCTCAACCAAACCCATAAATCTTATCAGGAAGTAACTCAAAGTCTGTTTGACGAGGCTGGTTTTCTTTCTTCTTTCCCTTATAAAGACATCTAGGCTGAATTTCTTGCTGCACCATTTTCATCCAGGTTTGCATAGGTGTTCACACCTGCAGAAAAATTAATTTGAAACCTTTCCCCGTGTTTCTGTGTGTGAGGTGGGTGGTTGTATCTGCCGTGAGCATGGGAGTTTCTCTCTTGTGTCTGGCAATGTCACACAGTGCCATTTGTTTATAATTGTATTTTTTGTTAGGGAGGACAACGTCACGTGGTGCTGACAGAGAGACACTGAGCTGGGAGGTGTTGGGAAGCTCTGTTAAAAATCCACCTTCCTGTTCCCTTGTGGCCTGGCCTGCTGGCTTTTGGTGGGGGATGAAAACAGCAGGGATGTTTATCCAACAGGGATGTTTGTCCTTGTTTGGGAGTCTCACAGGGACCTGAGGAGGAGGACCTGGACCTAGGAATAGTTCAGGGGAGTGGAGGGCTGGGGTCCCCCCACCTGCTCAGTGTTGTGGCTGTTCTCACAGGTGGATCAGCCCCTGCTGGTTCATGCCATGAAATGCTTGTGTGCTGGTGTCACTGTGGTGTCCCGGGGTGGGGTTTGGGTGCCCAGGAGGGAGGCACCACCTCCAGCCCTGCTGGCAGCACCCATCCCTTGGATGACTGAAAGTCACAGAACGTCCCTCCACGAGGAATTTTCCCCTCTGGCTCTGACAGGCAGGAGTCAGTTGCCTCTCTTGATAGCCCTTGCAGTGTTTTGCTGGGGAGAAGGACGTGTCAGTGCTGGTGGGTGATGTCTGACCTGAGCAGGGACAGTCCCACATCCCCTGGGTGTCACTGCTCCCAGGGCATCCTGTGGTCACACCAGCAGCTGCTACAAAAGGTTGTGTTAGCTGACAGCTGCCTCTGCCTTGGAACATTCTTAAGAGGCTCAGGAACCTTTTCCAAAGACCACTGAAGTAAAATGGAAAACTTAATAAGCTGAAAAGCCTCAAGATGAGATTTAGAGGGGAATAGGAGACTCTGAATGGGTTTGGGGGTCAGGGAGTGCTGGAGGTGGAGACACCTGTGTGTGCCCTGAGCTCTGGGGCAGGATGAGGAGAGGGTGGGCAGGGGAGAGCCCATGGTTGTGGCTGGGAGGAAGATGAGAAACTGGAGAGTGGAAGGGCCACATCTCATCAGGCTTTTTATTTAGCCTGTTTGGTGTTGCTCTGAGGGTATTTTGGGCATGTCCTGTCTGTGTTTGCTGCCCATGGCAAATTCTGAGCTGTGGAGGGGCTGGAGGGCTGGGTCTGCTGGCAGAGTGAGATGTGACAGTTCCTGTGCGGGGGTCCAGGTCCTGCAAGAGTGTGTGTGTCCTCACAGGTCCATGGTGAGGCTGGAAACGTGCCAGGAGTCAGTCCAGGGCCTGATTCCTAGATTTAAGTCAGACCCTAAGGCACCAAAGAGCTTGGCAGTGGGGGGCCAGGCTGAAGCACAAGCCAGTGTGTGTGAGGGTCTGTGAATAAGCATTTGTTTTCCACGCATTGGGCTGAAATCTTTTGTTGCCTTTATGGGTAAAATGAAACTTGATGGTGAACCAGCCCCTTTAAAATCACATACAGTGCTGTAGATCTGACCCTGCTGCTAGAGATCAGTGATGGTAAGAGCATCAGAAATTTGAAACGTCTTTATTTGGCTGCTGAAAGCCTCCGTGGTTAATAGAGCTCGGGTAAAAGGTTTTTATTAGAGAGAAACCCCTGTAGTTTAAGGGAAAAGCCAGGCCCCAGCTGATCAAATCAAGCAGAAGCATCCTCACGCACGGGATGAGCTGTAATTGCTCACTTCAGAATTTCGCTGCCTCTCTCTGCCTTTCAGCTGAGGACAGCACTGCCACAGTCAGGGCATCATCTCTGCTGCTGCCAGATGTCCCTGTTGTCCCTCTGTGCTCAGGGGACGAAGTCTGAGACTGGATTCTGGTGATGCTTTAGGGGAGAAGATTGTTGACTTGTGGCCTGGAGAGACAGAACCAAAGGGGGACAAGAGCATCAAGAGGACATAGATATATAAAAAATAAAAAATTATAAGCATCTTTTAGCGATGACCAATTTATTTAATAAATAAAAACCACCTGCTTGGAGGCCTGGGCCTCTGAGCTGGGATTTCTCTCCCTTGCGAGAAGCAGAACAGAAAGAAGCACCCAACAGAAAGAGACAGAACCAGTTTGGGGCTGGAGAGGAACAGCAGTGCTTGGTTTGAGAAGAGGCACTTCAGGCACCCAGAGTGAGCCAACACAAAACCCTCCCTGGGCAAATCTTGGGTGTGGCTGTCCAGGAGCAGCAGGTCAGAGCTCAGATCTGTGTGCAGCAGCACAGTCTGTGTGGGAGTTACTGTCAGGCTCCTTGGGACATTGCCAGGGAGGTGGGATAGGTGACGAGGAGCCTGGAGAAGGCTTTAAAACCAGGCTTTGAGCGTTTTCTGGATGAATCAGAGGGAGAAATGCAAAAGAATTCAAGAAAAGGAGAGTTGCAACATCAGTGCGGTGTGGTGTGACGCAGGAGAGCGGTGGGGGCCTCTGGTGGGAGTTGCTCAGGAAGGTCCTGGGCTCTGGGATTCCCAAACTCTGGAAGGAGCTTGATACCAAAGATGGAGGAGCCCAGCAGGGATCTGAGCTGGTCCATCCTCTCCAGTCCTGATGGAGATCAGCACAGATGCTGAGAGTGGTGCTCTTACCCGAGTTGTGAACAATACTTTGCCCTATTCAATTTTTACTTTACTAAAATGAATATCATGGACTTCTTAATAGTCATAGGAGCATAAAAATCTCAGTGTATCACAATTCATCTTCCTTTAAAAATTGAATTTCTGTTGAATTATGCCTTGCTGCTGTAGTACTGGGGAAAAGCTCTTATTATTCATAACTATAAATACAGTGATGTCGAGATTTAACTGGTGCCTGAAGGCTTTGTGCTGCACTTTCATATTGACAAAGCAAACACTCTTGTGCATCACTTTGAGTTTATGGGGCCAGAGGCAGCTGAGCCCTTCCCCACTGCTGGGGGCAGAATCCAGCAATGTCCCTCTGCAGTCCCCATCTCTCAGCAGGCACGAGAACTTGGGGTCACTTTGGCCCTTTGGGATGGAGATAAAAGACCACCAAAAAAAGGGAATGAAGGAAAGACATGAATACCCAGTTGGGTGGGTGACGAAAACCCACCTGGTTTGGTCAGGATGCTGGAGGACACATTTCAGGAGCAGCACCAGCTTGGAGGCAGTGCTTGGGTTTGGAGAGCAGCTTCCATGGAGTGAAGGACAAGGCACAAGAGGTGGAGAACGAGATGAATCCTCCAGAAACTGCCTGAATGGTCTGGGCCTGCAATTGGAACTAAATTAAAGAGTCTAATTGCCTTTTGTAGCAAGGTTCTCACATCCTCCTCTTTGTGGGCATCAATGAACACTTGGATGTTCCTCCTTGTCCCAGCTGAACATTTAATGGACATTGGCTCCACTGTGCAATGGCTGATGGGGACAGCCCTGGCTGGCTAGGAGTTTGCTCAAGTTTATGTTTTCCTTTTTGAGCATCTATTTTGGGCCTGAAACATGGAAAAGTTCCATTTGGTGCTCAGCTGAGGCAGAATTTGAGGCCTTCACATGGATTTAACACAAAAGAGAAGGGGGTTAATCTTTTACAGGAAATAATTAACATATGGAAACAATTCTTAAAAACGGGATTGGGTAAATTTGATCTCTAGGGACAAGGTGGGAATGATTCTGACTGGATTTGGAAGGAATTGTTTTGTGTGTGGTTATAATTAGAAATTTACACATAGCAAAAGAAGTCTGGCTGTTGGATGTTGGTTATCATGGCCTGTAGGTTGTTTGGAGATTTTTTTTGGTTTATGAACTCTTTTCTCTAAATAGCACTTGAGCCTTGCAGAAGTTTGGCAGTGGCATGTTTAATTTTTGACTTAGTTTGGATGTTCAATATTTTTGTTACAAAATAACTGTGATACATTTTTATTTCTAATAACAAAATTAGTAATCTCTTAGGAACTGAAATTCTGTATTTGAGAAATTGAAAAGCCTCCATTTTGGGCTTTGTTCCACTGAAAGCGAGACAACAAAATTGGTGATTTCATGATATTTGTATTTTCTACTGCATTTCAAAACTGGCTTCTTTGCAGGCGTGCAGAGTGAGGATGAAAAGTTCTGAAAATGAGATACTTGAGTCCAGGGCTGGAGCCAGGCTGGGAGAGCTGGGGGTGCTCACCTGGAGAGGAGAAGGCTCCAGGGAGAGCTCAGAGCCCCTGCCAGGGCCTAAAGGGGCTCCAGGAGAGCTGGAGAGGGACTGGGGACAAGGGATGGAGGGACAGGACACGGGGAATGGCTTCCCACTGCCAGAGGGCAGGGATGGATGGGATACTGGGAAGGAATTGTTCCCTGGGAGGGTGGGCAGGCCCTGGCACAGGGTGCCCAGAGCAGCTGTGGCTGCCCCTGGATCCCTGGCAGTGTCCCAGGCCAGGTTGGACATTGGGGCTTGGAGCAGCCTGGGACAGTGGGAGGTGTCCCTGCCATGGCAGGAGGTGGGACTGGATGATGTTCAATGTCCCTTCCAAACCAAAGCAGTCTGTGATTCCATGATTTATTTTTTAGTAAAAGACAAGGGCTTTCTGATCTTCCAGTCTTGGAGAACTCTGGAGCTGTGGGATGCAAATACCAGTGCAGAGGAAGGATGAACTGTGAATCCCTGATAAAAGGGGAGATGCAGCTTGGTGCCCTGAGAGCTGGGCTGGTGCCCCATGGCTGGGGAATGCTGTGGTCCCTGTGGGTGACCCATGGCACAGGGACAGTCACCAGGGCAGGGCTCCTGCCTGTGCCAGCGCTCACCTCTTGCCTTCAGCACATCTTTTAAATTCTGGAGCAGGCAATGTTTGTGCTTGGGTTTTTCCATGGGAATGGGCCCTTTATCAGTAAATCAGAGCCTCTCTGGGCTGGTGAGTGTTGCAGGTTCCTTAAGGGTGTTCTTTCACCTGATTTTGGCAAGGCAGGTGGATGCTGGTTAATGATTGCCTGGGACTGCTCCTGACTGTGCTCAGTAAATGCCTGAGTGAGCACAGAGCTGAACCTGGGCGAGGGGCCACGTCCTGGAGCTGATCCCACAGCCCAGTGCAGGGAACAGTGCAGGGAACAGTGCTGGGACAGCACCAGCACCTTGGGTCTGACCCAGCTTGCTCCCAAACCTGCCAGGCTGGGCCCTGGTCCTCTGTGCAGATTCCCAGAGTCTGAACATGACAGCAATTGGAGGAGTTGGGGAATTGGGGAGCTGAGCCCAGCAGCAGGTGGATGGAGGGGAAGGCCTGGATGCCTTAACTTGTAGGATTTCATTTGAAGCCAGGCTGTGCTCCTTGCACATCTGCTTCTCGCAAGGGAGAGAAATCCCAGCTCAGAGGCTCAGGCCTCCAAGCAGGTGGTTTTTATTTATTAAATAAATTGGTCGTTGCTAAAAGATGCTTATAATTATTTATTTTTTATATATCTACGTCCTCTTGATGCTCTTGGAGGGTGCAGGAACCTGAGGTGGGGACCCAGGGCGGCTCAGCCACCTTCCCATGCAGGACCCCAGCCCCTGGGGCATCCACCTGGCAGTGTTCAGGTGACACCCCCAAAGGCCCTTTTCTTTTTATTGATTTGCCAACAAGCCAGTTATTGCAGCAGTGCCTGGCTGCTGCTCCTGGCCGTTCCTGGCTGCCCAGCCGGCCCCGTGTGGCGTGGTTTAATGATTGCAGACTTTAGTGCTGGTTAAATAGTACTCAACGAGGAAACGGGGGAAAAACCACACTGGGATAATCTAAGAAAAACAAGGATTATAAAAATGGCTCGGAGGTGCTGGCTGCTGGAAGCAAAACCTATTTTGTGGGTTTGTTGCTGCACCTTTGCTTGGAAAAAAAAAATAACATTGGAGCAGTTGTTGCACTCGTTTTCTCAGCAGATGGGCTGCTCCATCGGCAGCAGTTCACCCGTCTGGAAAGCAATTATGTTGCTTGGCCCAGTCTTGATTTGCACTTCTATTAGCACGGGCTTAACTATTGCTGCCTTGGGAGGGAGGCTCCATGGATTAGTTCCTCTTGAAAACAAAAAACACAGAAACAAGATCAAGTCCATGATGCACCACGAAAATGTTTCTTGAAAATTAAAAAGGGAAAAAAATTTGGTGCCATTTCGGTGCCATTTTGATTCAAACTGTTTCAGAAACTGCTGGAAGGTCACCTTAATATTCAGGTTATTGGTGGCAATGCAAGAGGAAATTTAAAATAATATAATGATGAGTGGTGCTGGCTCTGCAGCCTTTTTTACAGCATTGTCTGCCATGGGGAGTTCTCCTTGTATAGGTCAAGAAATTCTCTGTTCATGTTTTATGCTTTATTCTTTTATTATAAGGAAGGACACAATTCATGACATTGGCATTCCTGTGGTGCTGGCAAGAGCTGCTGGAAAAAGATCCACTCTTTTCATGCTCAGGGGTCCCCAAAGCTGGCCTGGACCAGGATGGGGACAAGGACAGGACCCTGCACAGGGACAGGACCCTTTTCTCTCCCACCATGCAGAGCAGGATTTCTCCCTCAAGCAGCCCTGCCCTTCTGCCTCAGGTGTCACTCAGGAATCCACGTGTGGATGGATCAGTACACGGATATTCCACAGGGCTGAAGCTCCTGGTCACTTATTTTAGTGTATTTGCTAAAATGTTATTAGGAGCTACCCAAAAAAGCCCTAAAACTGTTCCTAAGTGTTTTCTTTAACTTTTTTTTTCCTTTTTTTTAAGTGCAAGTCTTTATGAGCTTGAGGGATTAAAGTCTTTCCCAAGATTCAAATGTGCTGGCCTGGGGATGGGATTTGGGCAGCACCTGCTTGGTGGCTGCCTGGGAGTGGAGCCTGCTGAGGCGTGGGTTTGACTGGTGCTGGTTGTTAAAATTCTTCCCAACTTCCTCATTGCTCCAAAGCCTTTGCTTTCTGTAATGCTGACAGCAGCATTGAGGAGGACATGGCTTAGTGCTGCTTTATATTTATTTCCTAGTTCTGTTTGAAAAGAAATGAGTGGGAGTTGCTGTGACTCCACAAGGCCACCAGGCATGTGATATGGCCAGGATTCATTGATGTTATTTCTTCTTCATTTCTCCTAAAAAGGATAAAAATTTCTATGAACAGCAAGGTAAAGGCCCATTTGGAGTTGCTTTGTGCCATCCATGCCAGCAGCACCAGCTGTGCCATCCTCACCACCTCAGCTGGTATTAACCCCTCACCTGTGCAGCCCTGCTTGGCTTTGGCTGTGTGTGCCTGCCTGAAGGCCTGGGAGGAGGCAGGAGATGGGTGCAGGGCTCTTGCCCAGTGCTGGGTGCTGCTGCAGTGCTGGGTGCCCACTCTACACTGGGTTCCTGCTCCAGTGCTCAGGGATGTGCCAGCCTTGGGTGTCCTCTCCAGCCTTGAGTGTCCTCTCCAGCCTTGGGTTCCTGCTCCAGCCTTGGGTGTCCTCTCCAGCCCTGGGTGCCCTCTCCAGCCCTGGGTGCTCTCTCCAGTCCTGGGTGCTCTCTCCAGCCCTGGGTGCCCTCTCCAGCCCTGGGTGCCCTCTCCACCCCTGGGTGCCGTCTCCAGCCCTGGGTTCCTGCTCAGTGAGGCTGCAGAGATCCTGGGGCTGGCTGTGGTGGGAGGCCCTGCTCTATTTTTGTGTATAATAAAGCTCCTGGTGAGTTCCCACCCTGGAGCAGGAGCTGACAGCCATTTTGCTCCTCATTAGTAACACGACTTAATTTCCCAACAAGACTTTTCCTGTGATATTGCTGTAAAACAAAGCAAAACAAAACAACCTTTCTTCCCTCAGAGTCTCCATTGCACTACCCCCTCCCAAACAAACACAAAAAATCCTGATTCCTCCTCTCCTCTGACGAACAATGACTCATTCAGATTTTTTTCCTTTTTTTTTTTTACTGTTTTTAAAATTCATTTTCATTTTGGCCTGTGCCCCAGTGGGGCGGCATTGGCAGCAGCACCACTGGTAAGGATTGCCCAGCTCCAACCAGCCCCTGCTTCTGATTCTTTCTAACTCTGATGAAACTTTTTTGAGTGTTTGGACTGAAATTTTCCAAGCCAGGTGTCTGTCTGCATAAGGGGGAAATTTGTTTGGAGAAGCCACAGCAAAACTCTAACTGCCCTGGCTGATGAATGGCTCAGATGGAAGGAGGGTTTGCCCACGGGGAGCCCGAAAATTGATGGGGATGGGGAGTAACCCAGCTTTTCTGAGCCCTTAGAGGGGATTTCCGACCTTTTCCTGATCTTAAGGAATTGTTGTGAATTTGAGTCCTTCCCTCCTAAATGTGGTTAAATGTCCCAGGGGTTTGGGGCTGGCACCATCACCGAGCTCTTTGCTTTAGGGAGGGAGGAAAACCACAGCTGGGTGTCAAGTGGGAAACTGGGAGAACTTTTTATATTTCAGGGATGTGGCACTGAAAAAACTTGCCCTGATCCAGCTGAGTTATTCACCTCGGGAAGTACCTGAGGTGTGAATGCTCAGCACAGCCTCAGGAGCTGTTGGCTGAGGGGCTGAGCAGAGCATCCCTGCCCAAACCCAGGGAGCAAGGAAAGTACAGATATGGGAAGGGGAAAAAAACCCAACCAGAAAAAACAGAGAAAATAATAATAATTTCTAGAAAATATTCTAAATATTCTAATTCTAAGTACAACAAAAATTGGAGAGCCTGACAGAGCCCAGCCAAGTCAGTCTGGCTGCTAGAAATTTCATTTTTTTTCCCCCCTTATTTTAATTTTTATCTAAATCAGAGGGAATGCTGGACACATTGAGGGCCCCATGGAAGGGGTGATGTGTGTTCACCACCTCAGGGTCAGAGCACGGGGCAGGGTGGTGGCACCTCAGGGCTGGTGGCAGGTCACACAGTACATTCCACCCAAAGCTTTTGTCAGTTTCTGACTTTCTGATTTTGCAACAGTGTTATTTTTTCAGTGTTGGCTTTAATGTAAATCCTGCCTAAGGTTCTGTTTCCAGGATGGGCTTTTAATCCTGAAATTTTCTGATGGTGCTGACCATGGTCTGTCAGACTCCCTGGGATTTATGAGCTGTCGGTTGATGCCTCTCCTTGTTTACTTTCTCTCACTTTATCTGCTAATTTCCAGATTCTTTCACATTTTTCCTTTCAACCTAATGCCTTAATTCTGGTGCTTTATGAATCTGTCTAATTATGTTGAGTTCAAGTTGTTTGAAATCCACTTATGTTGGTATAGGAAGTACTTACTGTATTAATCAAACGATCCAAGGTGGCTTCTCCTCTGAAGTCCTTAATTTGTGCTATACATATTCCTGCTAATAACATCCAACTTTGTAACAATGCATGTTTCCTCCGTGTTTCCAAGGAGACCCTGAAATACATTAATTCTCTGATTTTTTTCAAGTACACCAATAATTTATCTGGATTGTGAGATGTTCCCTTGTGTGGACACATCAAACACCAGCAGCCTCTGAAATCCCAGCAATGGTCTTTGTGCAGGGCTGGCAAAAGGGCTGGAGGGAAGCAGCTGCTTATCACAGGAGCTGGTTCTCTTAAAGATTTCAAAAAAATATATTTAATAGAAATAGTTTATTATATATGTCATATATGATATATAATATAGTTGAAATAGCATATTGGATATTTAATATTTGGATAATATAATAAATACAGAAAAAAATTTCTCAGAGATTTCAAAATTTTAGTGAAATCAGCTTTTAGGAGGCAGGTAAGGGAGAGGACCCTGGGAGGGCTCTTGTTTTGAGTGGGAAGCATCTCTTTTGTGATCAGCATTTTGTTTCTCCTCCTGGAGAAACAGGACCTTGGTGGTGCTGGGTTTTGCTGCGTGAGTATATCAGAGCAAACGCTGTGGATAGAGCTTTACTCCATCTCTGCAGGAGTGGAACAGTGTTTCCCACCTGTATTTATTGGATTCTCGTGGCTGTTTTCCCTTGCTGGGTCATAGAGGCGGTGAAACCTTGAAAAGGGGTGATAGTGGGGGTTTCCCCCAAATGTTGTGTCCCCTGTACACCCCAGCTCCATGGTGAACACTGGACGGGGGAAGGTCATCAAAAACCTGCAGAAAGCAAGTTCATGAGTCAAACTGGAGGTTCCAGGTGTGGGATGTAGCTCTGGTTGGAGCTGTACACGATACAGAGCAGCAGAACCAGGGACAGGAAGGTGGCACCGACTTCATTCTAGGTCTGACAAACCCTGTTGCTGCTGAGGTTAAAACTCCAGGGTTTAGCTAGAGGAGACCAAAGGTGCTCAAGGAGCAGCATCACAGTTGCTGGGACATCAGAGGCAGCACCAGCCACGGTGACTCTGTGGGCATAGAGGAGAAGCTGTAAAAAGTGGAGGCATTTAGGGCACCAAACAGGCTTTGGCTGATGCCTTCAGTCTCTCCACGTCCAGAGCCACGCAGTGCTGTTGGGAACAGCAGGGAATTGGTTGGACCACTGACAACGTGGGGCTGGTGCTTCAGCCTCTGAAAGTGCCCTGCTCTACTCTGCAGGCTTTGCCCTGTGCTTGTTTCTGGCATAAAAGTCGTTGTTTCTGCACAAATCCAGAAGCAGGGCTGTGCAGGAGCCATGGCACAGGGTTGACTCGTAGGGATAATGAGCATCATGACACCGATGGCTTTTCCAGACAGCAGTTACCAGAATAAGGCTTGGGCACCAATTGTTTCCTCCCATCCTGTGCTCCTCTGCCTATGGAGGTGGTTGTTTGTCTGCTGTGTGATTTGGGAGCAAGAGTTCTCCCAGCTGGACCAGTCCTTCAGCGTCGGGCACGTTCCAGGTGCCAACCCCTGTCCTGGCCTTAAGTGTGTCACTCCAAGAATAGCATTAAAATTTCAAACTGAAAGAGGGATACTTTTTTGTATGTGATGGTTAATGATTAATTAGGTCAAATTCTCCAAAATTAGACTGCTGGAGAAGGAATGGACCAACAATTTGCATTTTGACAAAACCTTATGACAGAAACTGATGGGGGCTGATTCCACCTCCTCCCCACTCACGCTCCGTCCCATGCCCCAAACTCACTTTTCCCCAGAAGAGGTTCCTTTTAAAAATTGTATCCATTAATATCCCAATTTCCTTCCCCCCCCCCACCTTTTCAAATCTTGCATTAAACCCCTGTAGATTCTGCTTTAAGTAGGCAATTAAGCTAACAACATAATTATATCCCTTAATGCTCATTTTAACCGGTTTAGAGAAGAAACAAAAGGGGAAAGCAGCTTCAAATATATGGAAATAAAAGCTCTGTTGTAAAGATATTTTTGATACTCATGATAATTTGTGCAGAGTGCAAAGTTGGCCCATTAGAGGCTGCGGGGAAGCCTGGAGGTCACATTTAAGAGCCTCATGGGCACTGTGGAGTTTTACCTTCTGAATGTCCTTTTTCTGAGCCCTACAAATTTTGGGGCATCCCAGGAGACTCCAGAGTGTTTCCACTTCATATTGCAACACAGTGGCTGCATAGCTGTGGCCCGATAGGGTTTTCTCTTTTTTATTACCTCTGCAATTGCTCACCAGAGACCAGCAGTGAGGCCGCGCGTTGCCGCTCACTGCGCGTGCGAGCGGGAGAGCCAGCGCCGGGAAGGAGCCCTGGTGGGCAATCACTGCAGCGGGGCTGTGCCAAGGCTGGGAGCCTCCTGTGCTGACCAGGCACAGCCCAAGGGTGGCCTTGCCACCACGGCAGTGAGCAGGAGAACTGCTGTGGAGCAGGAGAACTGCTGTGGAGCAGGAGAACTGCTGTGGAGCTGGAAAACTGCTGTGGAGTAGGAGAGCTGCTGTGGAGCAGGAGAACTGCTGTGGAGCTGGAAAACTGCTGTGGAGCTGGAAAACTGCTGTGGAGCAGGAGAACTGTGGAGCAGGAGAACTGCTGTGGAGCAGGAGAACTGCTGTGGAGCAGGAGAGCTGCTGTGGAGCAGGAAGACTGCTGTGGAGCAGGAAGACTGCTGTGGAGCTGGAAAACTGCTGTGGAGCAGGAGAACTGTGGTTTTGTGCAGAGCACACAACAGCCACAAAAATCTGTCTGCAAGGCACAAAGTTTTGTGAAGCCCCTTGGAGCTTGGAGCCGAGGAGCTGCTTTGGCATCTTGCTGGGACAGCCCAGCACTTGGCTGGAGCCTGATTTTCTAGGTTAACTGGTGAAAGGCTGAGGGTGCAGCACAGGCCCAAAGGACTGTGGACTCTGCTGTCTTTTGTGGAATGGAATGGAATGGAATGGAATGGAATGGAATGGAATGGAATGGAATGGAATGGAATGGAATGGAATGGAATGGAATGGAATGGAATGGAATGGAATGGAATGGAATGGAATGGAATGGAATAGAATAGAATAGAATAGAATAGAATAGAATAGAATAGAATAGAATAGAATAGAATAGAATAGTTTGGGAAGGGACCTTTAAAGCCCATTTTGTTCCAACCCCCCTGCAGTGAGCAGGGACACCTTCTCAGGCTGCTCCAAGCCCCATCCAACCTGGCCTTGGAGACTTCCAGGGATCCAGGGGCAGCCACAACTTCTCTGGGCAACCTCTGCCAGTGTTTTACCACCTTCATTGTAAAAAACATCTTCCTTATACCTAATCTAAGTCTCTACTCTTAGTTAAAAACCATCTCTTCTTGTCCTGTCACTACTGCCCTGTCCCCATTTTTCCCTATAAATCTCCATTAAGTACTGAAAAGCCATAATAAGGTCTCCCCAGAGCCTTCTCTTCTCCAGGTAAACACCCCCAGCTCTCCCAGCCTGGCTCCAGAGCAGAGGGGCTCCAGCCCTTGGAGCAGCACCTCTGGACTCTCTCCAGCAGCTCCAGGTCCTTCCTGTGCAGGGCCCCACGGCTGGGGCAGCTCTGCAGGTGGGGTCTCACCTGAGCAGGGCAGAAGGGAAGAATCCCCCTCCCCTGCTGCCCACAGTGCTGGGGGATCAGTCCAGGATGTGTTTGGCTTCTGGGCTGTGTGTTCACCTTCCCTGCCCTTTGCTCCCTTGCAGTGGAGGAGCCTCCAAACAGCCTGGCCTGTGTTTGGGACTCCTGGGACAGGGAGCTCAGAGCTGGGGATTCCTGTCTCCTGTGACAGGGCTCATCTAAGTCTGGTGAGGAACAGCAGCTTGATCGTGGTTCCTCTCAGGAATGGGCTTTTGAGCGTTTCAGTTGGCAGAAAAACCCCGTGTGATTCACTGGCTATTGGCCTTTTATCTGTAGAATAAATGCTAGATAAGGAAATGTTGGAAATGGATGGATGGATGGATGGATGGATGGATGGATGGATGGATGGATGGATGGATGGATGGATGGATGGATGGATGGATGGATGGATGGATGGATGGATGGATGGATGGATGGATGGATGGATGGATGGATGGATGGATGGATGGATGGATGGATGGATGGATGGATGGATGGATGGATGGATGGATGGATGGATGGATGGATGGATGGATGGATGGATGGATGGATGGATGGATGGATGGATGGATGGATGGATGGATGGATGGATGGATGGATGGATGGATGGATGGATGGATGGATGGATGGATGGATGGATGGATGGATGGATGGATGGATGGATGGATGGATGGATGGATGGATGGATGGATGGATGGATGGATGGATGGATGGATGGATGGATGGATGGATGGATGGATGGATGGATGGATGGATGGATGGATGGATGGATGGATGGATGGATGGATGGATGGATGGATGGATGGATGGATGGATGGATGGATGGATGGATGGATGGATGGATGGATGGATGGATGGATGGATGGATGGATGGATGGATGGATGGATGGATGGATGGATGGATGGATGGATGGATGGATGGATGGATGGATGGATGGATGGATGGATGGATGGATGGATGGATGGATGGATGGATGGATGGATGGATGGATGGATGGATGGATGGATGGATGGATGGATGGATGGATGGATGGATGGATGGATGGATGGATGGATGGATGGATGGATGGATGGAAGGATGTTGCTCTTGTTTGAGCAGCATCTATTGCGTTTCTGTTAGTGACCATAGAATAATGGAATCGTTTTGGTTGGAAAAGCCCCCTAAGATCTTCAAGTCCAACTGTGGAGCCAGCACTGCCCAGCCAGCATTGCCTCATGATGGGAGAGCAGGGACTGTTTCCAGTGTGACACTCTCAGTTATCCCGAGTCCCAGTCATGGTCCTGGCAGGTGTTCAGTGTGTCCTGGCAGGGTAAAGCTTGTCCATGGGACACTGCTTTGAGCCTGTGCCCCAATAGGCTGGAGCCATCTGACAGGTGCAACCCTCTGAGCCTGGTTATGGGTTTCCTGGTTCTTCCCTCTCCACCAAAGCCTGGTACTGTGGTGCTTTGCCAGGACCTCAGAGCAGCTCTAAATGCTGTCCTGGCTACAGCTCACCCCACAGGGATGTGTGAGGTGGGTGAGGTGATGTATGGCATTTGTGAGGAGCTGGAGATGCCCCAATTCAGTTGTCATTTCAACAAGAGCAGATGCTTTGGAGGGTTTGCAATGGTGCAGCTCTGACAGGCTCCCCATCCTCCCCAGGCCTGGGGCTCTGCTCCAGGCTCCCTCCAAAGGCTTTCCCTAAACTCAGGAACATCCTGTGCCCTCATTTGTGTTTCGGGCCGTGTGGAGGCAAAGTGCATCAAAGCAGAGGTCCCTCACCCAGGATGAAATTTGGGGATTGGAGAACAGTCCCCAGTGTCCCCCTATTTTATACAGATGCTCTGAACTGTCACAGCTTCCCATACATTGAATCCCACACTGGGAATGTGATGTGCAGTACACAATTCTTGGGTGAATTTCTCAGATGTTTGAGTAATTCAGTGGAGATGCTGTACTCTCAGCCAGTCCCAAAATCAGTGATACCCCATGTTCCTTGGGTACAAACCTTCATCTAGAAAATATCCATGGCTGCTGAGGTTATCCATGAGCTGGGTAGCAAATACAGCTCCCAAGGTATCTGCAATAAAGTGTAGGTGACCCTCAGATCTTCTTTAATAAGAAGAGCCTGTGGAATGTGGCACACATTTATCTTTTGCCAGCCCGGCATCTCCTGCAGTTGGTGCTCCCAGGGCACTGGAGCAGGCTGGTGTCCAGAGGCTCTCTGGGGGCATCTTGAGGAGGAGAATTCATCCAAAGGGTCACAGATCCATGGGTTCATTGCTCCTTTCTCAGCCTGGAAACCCAACCAGCCCTGTCCAGCTCTGGCAGCACCAGCCTGTGCTGCCTAACCCCCAATCCCATTTGGGAATTGGGCATGAATGGTGGGCTTGGGGATTTCTCTCGTCCTTTGACAGGACCCTGGGCTGCACCAGAATTCTGGGGAGCCAATTGCACTTTCTGGCTTTTCTTCCTCAGGGTTTGCAGCAGCTGCTGGCCCACAGATGGGCAGAGGACTCATGGTGCTGCCTGCAAAATTCAACCCCAAAAGGGATCCTGTAGGAACATTTGTACCTTTTTTTTGCATCATGTTGGGGGTTTTCCAAGACAAATCTGTCCACTCTGCGGGGCTGTGCAAATAATTGATATTCTTGGTTTTCTTGAAGCTCTGAAAAATTGAAAAATTCCTTTTCAGACTGAGCCAGAAGAAAAAGATTAATTTGAATTTTTTGTTGTTGTTGTTGTTGCCCAGGAAATAAGGAATATCTTTCTGGGTTTCATAGGCTTGAGTCAAACAGAATCTGGGGCTTGTAAGTGCTTCTTTTAGATATTGAGCATATCTTACAGTTCTTGCTTTAAGAAATAAATAGGATGTATTTTGCCTGTATGAATCAGAAAATTTTAAATGTCAGGGACTGTGTCACTTCCAGTTTTTGAAAATGAGTATCCTACTCTGCTGTGTGAATGGTGCAGCAGAAATGATACCAATCCATGCCATGATCTCACTGTAGCTCCACTTTGGGCTGGAAATAATTTCCCAGCAGCTCTGTGCCATCATTTTTTTCAGCTCCAGGAACGATGGAGAGTGGAAGGTCACCCTGGTTGGTCCCATGGATGTTTGCCCCCCATAAACTGCTTGAAAACCCCTTTCTGTAGCCCAAACAATTGCTCAAAGGTGGAGATTTGAGAGTGAGAAAGTGCAGGTCGATGGTCCCTGGTGACACCCTGCTCTTGCCAGTGCTAGGCCTGGGGGGAGGGCTCTGGGGGAGGGCTCAGGGTCCCATCCCTCTGCCCTGGGGCAGAGTTTGGGGTGTCTGGGCAGGGGGAGATGATGCTGCAGCTTTCACAGCTCAAATGGACCAGCAAACCTTGTTTTCTCTCTTTACTTTCCAAACCACCATCGTTCTTGGGAAGCCAGCAAAGCCACCCTCCCCTGGGGACACCAGCTAGGCCTTACTGGGGTTTTTCATAGTTTTTATTTAGATTTCTTTTTTTAAAAAAACTTTTTTTTTAAATCTTGGAGGTTCATTTGTTTACTTGTTGTTTTAGATCTGCTCAGGAAGTCGATCTGGTGATATTTATAGGATTTGTGGCTGGCTGATGGGAGTTATTTTGCAAGCAGAATTTCTAAGAATTCTACTTTCAGTCTGCTTTTTCTTCAACTTCATTTCCTCCCTTCCTTCTCTTTTTTCTCTTTTTACTATTTTTTCCTCGCTTTTTTCTTATTTTTTTTGTTCTTGAGGGAGCCAGGCAGACTAAACTTTTTCTGAATTCCCCTCTGTAATTACTGCTCTTTCTAAAGTTTGAAGAAATTACCCAGCTTTGCATGCCTGCCCCCTTTCTTACTTTTAGACCGATGTGGTTTGACTATTTTTTTCCCTTTCCAAAGTAAAATTACCACCACTTCATGCTATTTAAACAAACCAATCATACAAAACGGAGAGAAGGTGAAGTCCCACAATTACCCACCCAATGGAGAATGTTTTCGTTTCAGCCTCACAGCCTGTCTATAAATGCGACATGGGAATTTTTTAATAAGGATAAAATTCTATTTTACAAGGCAAAATTTATATTTTGCAAATGCAGAGCCTTTCTCATGAGCACTAGGAGGAGGTCTTGTGTGCCAGCCTTGGAGGGAATCCTTGGACAAGGCTGGACCTCCTTATGGTGCTGTTCCTAACACCATCTCACTGGAATATTTATCAAATTACGCAATTTTTTTCTATTCTAGATCAAATTTTCTGCCTTGAATAGTATTTTTCAAGTGTTTAAATGTCCATTGCTTATCTCAGATTGAAGCTGAACATTTGCAGCATGTTGTATCTCTGCAGTGCCGTTGGCTACAGAGGGACCAGTAGCGTTCTTCAAAATTCACCAAAACAAGAGATAAAACCAACCCCAAAATGTACAGTTCTGCCCAGGGATCCCATGACTCCCACTGACACCCAACAGGCTGAGCTGTGAGCTGGAGCAGCTCCCTGGGGGATACTCCACAGCCTCTGCAGGTTGAAGTGCAGAGTCTCAGCCTTATCAAAGCTTCTTCCAAGAAGAGCCCAGCGGCTCCTGGTGGCTCTGAGATCCACCACCCCGGGGCCAGGGCATGTCCCACCACTGCCTGCCCTCTCAGCATGAGCTTGGCACCAGCTGGGGCTGGGTTTACGTTTTCCTTGTGTGTTGGGTGTGTGTTCCAGAGATCCATCCGTGTGTCTCTGTGCTGGTGGAAGTGCCAAAGGGACTCTGAGGTTCCGTGGGCAGAGGGGAGGTGCCTCTGGATTTTCCTCTACGGACAGGTTTGGCTGGCTTTTTCTCAGGATCCTTTGTAAAGCTCAGGGAGCAGGACTGGAGCCTGTACAGGAGGGTCCAGGTGGGCCTGGCTCTGCTGGGCTGTGCTGCTGTCAGAACTTGTCCTGCTCCCACGTGTGTCAGCTGCTGAGGGCATGGCTGCTCCGGGTTGGATCCTCCTTGCATGTGTGCTGGACTTTGGCCATCCCTCTGTGAGAGCTCAGGGCTCTCCTGGCTGGGCTGCACCTCAGGCAAAGCCCCCTGAGCTCCCCCTGAGCTCCCCCTGCCTGGGAGCTCTGCCTCTCCTGTCCCCAGCCCTGCCCACGTGGGGCTGCACGGACTCAGCCTGGGTAGATGGGACTGTTTGTGCCAGAGAAAGGGGTTCCTCGGGTTGCCTCCCACCAGCTGAGCTGTGGTGAGGGAATAATTGAATCCTAGGGTGCTTTGGATTGGCAGGGACCTTAGGGATCATCTCCTTCCAGCCTCCTGCAGGGGCACCTTCCACTGTCCAGCCACAGCTGCTCTGGGCACCCTGTGCCAGGGCCTGCCCACCCTCCCAGGGAACAATTCCTGCCCAATGTCTCATCCAGCCCTGCCCTCTGGCCGTGGGAAGCCATTCCCTGTGTCCTGTCCCTCCATCCCTTGTCCCCAGTCCCTCTCCAGCTCTCCTGGAGCCCCTTAGGCCCTGGCAGGGGCTCTGAGCTCTCCCTGGAGCCTTCTCCTCTCCAGGTGAACACCCCCAGCTCTCCCAGCCTGTCCCCAGAGCAGAGGGGCTCCAGCCCTTGGAGCAGCTCCATGGCCTCCTCTGGGCTCTTTCCAGCAGCTCCAGGCCCTTCCTGTGCTGGGACCCCAGAGAAGGACACAGTGCTCCAGGTGGGGTCTCAGAGGGTGCAGCGAAGGAGGAGAATCCCTGCCTTGGCCACGTCGCTGGGATGAGCCCAGGACACCAGAGCCTGTGCCTGTGCTCCCAGCCCACTCTGCCTGGGATGTGGCTCCTCTAAAACCCAACTTCCAGGTCTTTTCCACCCATCCCTTCAGCCTGGAGCTGGAAAAGGCTGGAGGTGCTCAGGGGAGGGTTCCTGGCAGTTCCTGTGTGCAGTGGAGCCCTCCCAGTCCCGTCAGATACTCCAAGGCAGAGGCCGGAGGTGCTGAACTCCTGCACAAAATGTGTTGAACAAGACTGGGATTGCCTGGATAAATAAGTCCTATTTTCATTTTTTTTTCCCCGTGTGCATTTGTAGGTTGTTAGATGTGTTTGTTTTATCAACTTGGAAAAGTGCCTGTAATGGGATTTTTTTAAAAAATTGATTTCCTGAGAGTTTCCTGTGAAATTGGAAGCCTGGAAAAACGGGTGGATTTCTGAAATGCTATCACACAGCTCCTTCGCCCCTTTTTTCTCCCCCAAGTAAAAAATAACAATACCTTCCTCCCCCCCAAGGTTTCATTCCATATACATTTATTCTTTAAAAATATTTCCAGCTGTTTCTTTTGCTGGGAAACTCATACCATCTGTAAACAACTGCTCCATGCACATAATTCTGTTGTTTTGCCCGGTCACTCTTATTTTCCAGCTTTTATAATATGAGAGTTCAGAGTAATCAGTAATGTCTTTTCTCCCCTTCACCCTCAATTTGATTATTTTTCTCATAAAGAACAGAGTAGGAGAGCACTGAGCAACAGGAGATGGAAAAAATATTTTGATTACTTTTCGGTTGCTTATAATCAAGGAGTAACTCTTTAAATCCAGACCAATTTGCTGCATTGATTTATTCATAATTTTAATTTCATGACTGTTTCAGGGAAAAACAGAAGTACATGAGGTTGAAGCTTTTTAATACTGGTTTGAACATTCATAGTTTAGGTTAAAATTTATTTAATGTTCCCTTTCTTTGGTTACTTCTGCTGGTGTGTGCAGCTTGAATCTCCCTGGACTGCCAAGGGAGAAAAATTGAAATTCAAAGCACAAATTCTGCCAGTACTTTCAGCAAGTTCATAAAATTACTCCTATGAACATTCCCTTGACTCAGAGGCAACTGCTCACATCCCTTAAACCTTTCTGGGGCTACCTGGAGTGTGGGAGCTGGGAATGGGTGACGGGGACCCCTGGGTGCTCCGGGGCAGGATTGTGCCATTTCCTGGGGCTCAGCACCCACCCAGGCCCAGGGCATCTTGAGTTTCAGCTCCATGTGTGCCTTCTCCAGCAGAAATTCAACCTTCTCTGTTTAAAACTCTTCAGAAAAACTTTTAATTCTGGGTTACAGAGGCAGCTCAGAAATGAAGTGGATGCAGGCAGCACACCCAGGGTAGTAAATGAAGGTTATAAAATGGGAAGATAATAAACAGTAGACAAGAAGTAAATCCAGTGAAACTGAATGAGAAGAATTTCTAGACTTTAATTGTGATTTTTTTATTAGTATTGTTTACCTACCTATAGTTTTAAGCTCCACGGTGCAACTTGTTCTGTCCCAGACCAGAATCTGGGGAGAAGCCTGAGGGAACCCAGTTTACAAGACCAAACAAAACAAACAAAAACCAAAACAAAATAAAAGAAAAACAAACACCCCCCCCCCCAAAAAAAAAAAAAAAGGAAAAAGAAAAAAATTAAAGGAAAATAATTCTCCTGCCAATACAAAGAGAATGGAAATCAGCAGAGCGAGGGCCCCTGGGCTGAGTCTGAAGTGTCACAGCCAGAGCAGAGGGGATCATTCCCATCTTGGCTTCCCCAGTGGGACCCTGTGCTCACAACTGACCTTTGCAGGGCTGATCCACCCCCTCACGGGGTTTGTCATTAGTGGTTGTCATTAATTAGTAATTGGGGGGTACCTTGTGGCTTCCCAGTGTGTGGGAACTGTGGGAAGGGGAGCGGAGAGGATCACTGGTAGCTGCTCATGATCCCCAGGGATAATTAAAACAGGGATGGCACTGGAACAGGGGGTGCTCCACACCCCTGGGTGGGACTGGGGGCCAGCCCTGCCTTCACCTGGGGTGGCTGGGCAGGGGCTGGAGCCCAGGGCTCCAGGTGAGGGTGCTGGGTGGCCCTGCCCAAGTGCTGATCCCGCTGTGCCGTGGCTCTGTGGGGTCCCCCTGGACACGTGTCCTCCTCAGGGTGGTGGCTGCCCACAGCAGGGGAAGTGGCCAGGGCCTGGCCAAGCTGGGGTGATGCTGTGCTCCCTAAAGCAGTTCCACAAACTGCCCTGATTTGTTTTAGGCTCAGCCACCATCAGCAGCCCTTTATCTGTGTGTGGTAGAGGTGCTCACAGGGGGGAGGTGGATGCTCAGTAACCTCATGGGGTTTGGTCTGCTCAGACACAAAATGTCCGAGGCACCACATCGGGAGTGCTGGGCTCCCTGTACCCCCAGGCATCCAGCACTGGGATGCTCTGTCTGTCACTGCAGGGAGGCAGATCATGTCCCTGTAGGTCACAGTCACCTTGGTGCCTTCCCATGGCTGACCTTGCCTGGCAATCTCAACATTCAAGCACCTCTTCCTAAAGCTTGGCCGAAGTGCTGGGTATGGCCAGGAGAAATGAGCACCTTCCTCTGGCACTGGAGACCCTCCTGGAGCTGTGCTGGAGCCCAGCTGGGGTCTCTGGTCACTCAGGGATGGTCCCCGGGTGTTTGGGACATTCCTATCCCAGATGTCCCCTGGCTCTGGCAGCAGAGCCTCTGTGCCCACCATGGGAGTCTCTGCCTTTGCCTTCTGCCACCCTCCAGCAGGAAAACCTCCGTGAGCTCATCCCAGAGGGGTCAAAACTCTCAGATGTTGTTTACTGCTGGGCTTTCCCTGTTGGAACAAGGAACAAGCGCTGGGTTTTCCCAGGGCAAGGCTGCAGCTGAGTGCAAGGGGGAGATTCCCCCAGCTGCTCCCAAGGAATTCTGCCACTGAAGCTGCCACCAGCATCCCCACCCTGGGGTGTTGCCCCATGGCCCCAATGCAGACCCCACCGTGGATTTGGGGGGCTGGGGAGCCCTCACTCCAGGGCTTGGCTCAGCTGTAGGACCGAGCAGATACCTCAGGGAGAGCTCCCATTTCTTCCCTGCAGATTTTTTTTTATTATTATTATTTTGGTTGTTTCTTGAGGGGAAGCTGCAGCTGAGGAAATAGGCAGTGCATTCCTCCAGCCCCAGGAACTGTCTTGTTCCCAAGTGGAAAATTCATCCCTTTTGGAGGCTGCCCTGATGGATTGCAAAGGCAAAGGATGAGGAGGGGACGAGCCACAGCAGCCTAAGGCAGTGGAGATCTTTGTCCTTCATGCAGGGGATGCCCTGGCTCTGGGGCCAGGGGAAACAGCCTTAAATTGTGCCAGGGAAAGTGGAGGAGAATATTTGCTATTTGGAAAAATTATCCTTTGATCTTAGGAAAAATTTCTTCATGAAAATGGTGGTCAGGCATGGGAACAGTTGCCCAGGGCAGTGGTGGAATCCCCATCCCTGGAAATGTTCCATTGGATGTGGCACTTGGGGACAGGGGTTAGTGCTGGCCTTGGCAGTGCTGGGGACTGCTTGGACTCAGTGATCTCAGAGGGCTTTTCCAACCTCAAGGATTCCATGATTCTGTGCAGCACAGCTCTGCTTGGATCACCTGTGGGCTCAGCATTGCTTCCTTCTCTGGAAATCCAGGGCTTGGGGTTCCTCAGCATCCTCTGTGTTGGCAGGAGGAAGCAAAAATCCAGATTTAAAAGGGGCATGGGCACATCTTTGGGTCCTTGTGCTCTGCAGATGTTTTGGTGTGATGTGGAGCTGCTCTGCTGTTTTTCCCCCTCCTATTTAATAAAAATTAAATAGGAAACTGCCAGTGTCTTGCGCTTTGTTTAAAGAAAAAAAAAAAGCACTTCCTGCATTTTCTGTGGCTCTGAAGTTAATAACCCCAGACAGCCCAGGTAGCAGGCCTGCAGTTATTTTTATGGCACATTCCTGTGTCAGACCCGTTTTCAGTTGCTTCTCCCTTTGCCAAATTTTAATTATTTGGGGTGAAATTTTCCATGCTGGGTGCTGCTGGCTCCTTCCAAAATTGAAAGTGTGGTTTGTGTTTGGACAAAAATTACTCAGCTGTCTCTCAGAAGGTGTTTGGGGGAAGCAGGGTAGGGGTTTGGGGTTTTTTTCTGTTATTTTTTTTCCTCAGGCAAACAAACAACTCTGCCCCTTTCTCTCTGGAGAGGGAAGGTGCTGTGGGAGAGGAGCTGGGGCGAGCAGTGTCTGCTCCTCCTGTGACCCCCAGGCAGAATTAGGGACCTGTCCCTTTGGGATGGGGTTCAGAGGCAAATCACAGGAGGTGGCTGTGTCTGAATAAAGAAATAAATACGTGGATTTGACCCCTTTTGTCCCTGGGGAGGGCTGTGGCAGTGCCCTGGGGGTGTCCCGGTGCCCCCATCCCATCCATGGGAGCTGATCCGAGCATGGATGCAAATCCAAGTGATTTGAATAATTGTTTCTAATCATAATTTAAGAGATCAGGCAGAAAGCCCTTGCTTAAAAAGTCTGAAATCTCATTTCACATTTTTATTGCTTTTAGGTATTTTTTCGTTTTGCTGTAACTGTTAAAATGTTGGGGTTTTTTCCCAGTATAGTGCAGCCCTCTCGATAAACATGGATTTCTCAGGTCAGCTCTACATCTGCTTGGACTCCTATTTTTTGACACATTACTCTGTTAGAAGATGTTGACTGATACATTTCTTATTTATCACGATTTACTTTTTGCTTACAACTTGAGTCGAGGAGCATATGGCCTGAAACCACATTTTGCTTGTGTGCATTTTCATTGAAAGGATATTTATTAACATTAGTTAAACAAAACTACCCTAAACGCACCCAATATGTAGAACAGCAACTTTAGGGAATAACATTTTGAATTGTAAATGATTTTATGGGATACATTGTGTGACATTCTCCAGCCTGTTCAGCACCCCACGTCCGGCCTCCCCCCTCATCAGCAGATGCAAATTCTGCTCCTCTCCTTTTTCAGTTAGAAATTAGGAAATCACCAAAATCAATTATTTGGGTAAATGGGAGTGCAGGGGATTCTAAATGTGAGCACAGGAGATTTCTGTTCCCCTCCACAAAGCTGTTACTTTGTTGGGAGCTGCTCTGACCCATTTTGGCACATTCTGGTGAAACAGTGATTTCCAGCCTCTCACCTTTCCACTTCCTGATGGAATTTTAGTTCTCAAATGCCACTTTTTAGAATTTAGATGGAATGTTTTAGTTTAAATGGATTTTATTTTTGAATGAACAGGCTGAGAGCTGGGGGTGCTCACCTGGAGAACAGAAGGCTCCAGGGAGAGCTCAGAGCCCCTTCCAGGGCCTAAAGGGGCTCCAGGAGAGCTACAGAGGGACTGGGGACAAGGGATGGAGGGACAGGACACAGGGAATGGCTTCCCAGTGCCAGAGGGCAGGGATGGATGGGATATTGGGCAGGAATTGTTCCCTGGGAGGGTGGGCAGGCCCTGGCACAGGGTGCCCAGAGCAGCTGTGGCTGCCCCTGGATCCCTGGCAGTGCCCAAGGCCAGGTTGGACATTGGGGCTTGGAGCAGCCTGGGACAGTGGGAGGTGTCCCTGCCCATGGCAGGGGTGGCACTGGGTGGGCTTTAAGGTCCTTCCCACCCCAAACCATTCTGGGATTCTGTGATTTGTTTATTTCAGCATCCCGAAACATTTAAGGCAGCTTGATCTGATCTGATTCAGGCTTAGCTTGGTGTTATTGTCCAGTGGATCATCTCCAGGAGCACCCTGGCTGTGTGAATCCATCGAGATGACAGCCCTTACCTCTTGTGGTTCCCTTTTTTTCTCATTTTTTCTTTCAAAATAAGGAAACTGCTCCGCACTGGGGATTGTTGGGGTGTCTGTGCAGAGCCAGGGGCTGGATTCCATCATTGCCATGGGTCAGAATATTGTTCCAGCTCAGGATATTCCATGGTTCCATGATTCAGCAGGTGGTTTTCCTGTGGAATTCTCATGGCAGGAGCCTCACCAGGTCCCTGTGATCCAAGATGTTGCTCTTGGGTTGTGCACAGAACTCTTTGTACAGACAGGAATTGTGAGGTTCCCATCCCTGGGGGATTTTGGGCCTCAGTGACCCCAAGCACCCCAGAAGGTTTCTGCCCTGGCTTTATATTAAGTCTCCTTTTTCCCTTTTCCCCCCTTTCTTTGTACACACAGATCTAATCTTCTAGAAAATGCCCCGAAGGTTTGAGCAATCTACGAGTTGCAGGAACCCATAAAGCTTTTTTTTTTTCCTTTTTTTTTCCATTGTGTAAGCATGACAAATCATTAATTTTTGATTGATTGCTTTGAATTATGGGTGCTCTGACATCCTTTCTGTAGCTGAACAGCTGTATAACAAATGAACATATCAGTGCTCACAAAAGATTGGAGATCTAACAGAAGCAATTACATTGTCAGCTCCTCCCTTCTGGCTTTTCCCAGGCAATGGAGAGAAGAAATTTTTTAACAGAAATTCCTCAAGTGGCTCACAATAATAATAATAATAATAATCATAATAAAAAAACACCTTTTTGTAATTGAGTTAGTTTTTTATCTCTTCATTTCCAGTGCATTTCATATCGCTTCAGAAGCCAGGTTGTGTTTCTGCTTTGTGTAACTTGGACAATCCCTTTGAAGAAAATTTTACGTGAAGAATTAAAAAAAAAAAAACCAAACCAAATTACAATTTTTTGGTTGCTATTCCTTTAAGATTTCAGAATTGCACCAGTGCACTAAATGTGACCTCCATAACTTTTAAATTAAGAATTTATGCTGGCTTGAAATTTATGAAATATTTCAGCATGAAAGAAAGCCTTTTTCCCTCAGGAAAATTGAGCAATAAATCACAGCACTCTCGATTTACTGCCCTACAGCCAGCCAAAGATAGGATTTTTTTCCTTCCCCCCTTCGTTCTGAAAAAAAAAATAAAAAAAAATGTAATCATATAAGACAGCTTAGCTGCTATCCTCCCACTCTCTAGAATTTTTAATTTCAGCTGTTTCTGCTTGGATTTATTTCCAATATTCCTGCTCGGCTTTTCAATTTCCTCAGTTATTAAATTTTAATTCAGTGCATTAGCATTTAAATTAAAAAAGGGTTTATTTTATCGAAATCGTTGGCTGGCCCCCATCCTGCTGCACATGAATTGCCTGTTTCTGCCATTTGCACAAAATGTGAAATGCAGCTAATATCTTTTAACTTGTATTTGCACAAATTCAGAAATAAAATTTCTGGGATTGGAATAATATTGTCTTTCCAAGGAAGGCTCTCATCAGCGAGCTGGGGAAGGAGAGGAGACCCTGGGCCCTCCCTGCTCAGCCCTCCCAGGGCCTGGAGGGGCTAATTAGGGCATGGGGATAATGAGGGGAGGTGTTGGGCTACCCCTGCAGCCCAGAACAGGGCCATTCCTACGCGGACATTTGGCCAGTTTGGCCATTCCTGATTTCCCACCTGGCCATGGCGTGGTTTGGCATCCGAGGGATCAATTCTTGAGACTTGGGGTGCACGGGAGTGAGCGAGGGGATGGGCTCAGAGCCTGCCCAGCCCCGGGGGCTCAGAGCTGGGCACATGGGGAGCCCCTGGAGAACCCTGGAGTTTGGGTGCAGCTGGGGCAGAGGGGCTGGAGACCAGCCTCGTCTTTCTGAACTAAGCAGCTCTTTTGTTTTGATCTCCCAGGCCGACGAGAGCAGCAGCAGTGGGCGGAGGAGCTCTTCCAGCAGGTAGGGCTGGGCTGCAGCGCCGGGCGGGGTGTGGTGCGTGGGGGGATCTGCTCAGATGTGCTCTCCATCCTACAGACAGGGGGGCCAAGGGTGGCTGCACAGGAGGGATGGGGGGGAGCTGTCACAGCCGAGTGTCCGTGCAGCCCTATTTGGATATCGCTGGAAAGATGGATGTGGGAGTCCGGCCTCATCCTGGCCTCGGGGACTGAAAGCAGAGGTGGTGTGTGTGGTGTGGGGAGTTCCATCTGAGTGTCCCCAGGGTGAGGCTCTTGGATGGAGACCTTGGATTGTGCAGACCCTCCTGTCCTTCAGAAGGAGAGGACAGAGCTTCCCACCACCCCAGCCCCCTGTGATCCCACTGAGAGGTGTCTCTGCTGCTCCCACTCTGGAGAGGGACATGCTGAGGTGGCTCTGCCCTGGGCTCCTGTCCCCTCCAGGGCCTTGGAAGCACTGTGAAAGTTTTATTCCTTAGATAAAACTCATCCTGCCCCATAAAAGCATATCCCAGTGAGATCTGGGAACAGCTGTGGTGCTGATGCTCTCCCTGCTTCCCACTGCTCACCATGCGCCGCCCCTGCCACGTCTGATGCTCCCACCGTGCTGGCTGCTCCCTGCCCAGTGCCCCAGCTCTGCCAATGGCATTCAGGGTGAAATCCCCTCATTCCTGGCAGTGTTTTGTCCAGTTGGCACTGCCTGGCATTGAACATGTCTGGGGTGCCCCTGAGCTGGGCAGAGGGGAACACCAGGCCTCTGTCACAGGGGAAAACTTCTCTGTCTCACTTTGGGGACAGCTCGTCCGTGGTCCAGCGGTGGTGGCTCACAGGACACTGGGAATTAGCCTGAAGGAAGTGTTGGAAAGAAAGCACAGGCTGAGGAGCAAGGGGAGAGAAGCCAGGCATCACTTCCTTCCCCTGGATTCTTTATTCCAACCTTTAATTCAGTTTTGCAGCTCTCACTGGAGGGTTTCCCACAGCAGATGGGAAAGTGCATTCTCCATGTGGGAGCTGACCATTGGAGTGTCCATCTCACCTTTGGAGTGTCCATGTCACCTTTGGGGTGTCCATCTCACCTGCCTGTGGTGCTGTTGGGGCTGAACATCCTCCCAGGAGGGAGCAATGGTCCTTCCCAGGGCAGGGATGGAGCTCTGGCGAGGTGGGAGAACTTCCCTGTGTTCCCTGTTCCTTAGTATGTCCAGAGGAGTGTGAGGCTGGTCATTGCTTCTTCCCTCGTAGAAAAGTGGAAACAAAACCTGCTTTATCATCCACCTGACTGAACAAAACATGGCCAAAGAAAGGAGAATGACCAAGTCCATTTAAAAATAATAAAACCAAATACTGTTCAAGAAAGGTCTGTCAGTGACTGAAGGTGGAAATGTGGCTCTGACTGAATCTGTGAGGTCATCAGTGCAGGGAGACACAAGATGGATGTTTCTTAAAGTCACTGCTGCTTGAAACCCTCACTAACTGCAAACTATCGAGGAAGTTTTTAACAGTTATTTTAGATCAGTTAAAAATATAAGCAAAAATAATATAGTATAATATAATAATGTTATAATACAATACAATATAATAATGTTATAATATAATATAATATAATATAATATAATATAATATAATAGTAAAGTTGCCTGGATTTTATCTTCCTGCAATATTTTTTTTTCACAGTAGCAGGCTTGGCTAAGATGATGACCGTGGTATTGGGTCAATCCTATTTTTCTTTTTTTTACTGCAGTGAATTGATTTTATTCTGTTTCAAGCAAACATTGAAAGCTCTGAAGGCCCAGGGGTTTGTGATCCCAGCACCCCCAGCTCCAGGGGGCTCTTGCTGCTGTTGGAAGAACAGGGCTAAGGGGTGCAGCTGGCAGCTCGTGGTGCCAGAGAGCACCTAACCACTATTCTCCTCCCCCATTAACTCCTCTGTGGTTGCTGCACCTCAGTGAGGGCTCAGCAATGGGAGATTTTAAAAGGTGAAGAGAATTCCTAGGAGCACAAAAAGCCCCCTTCCTTGAAGGCAGCCAGAAGAGAGATGGCTGCTTGCCTTGGGGAAGATGACAACTAAGAGACAACCTGACAAAGCTGTGCATGTTTTTGAACACTCCAGAAAAGGCAGATCAGAGGATTCTTTCTTCCTTTTGCAAGGAAAAAAGAGACAGTCAACAAAATTAAAAAGCAGCAAATTAAAAGCCAATAAAAGGCAGGATGTTCTCCTGCATGATGGGCAGCGATGTGTTGGGAATGCGACACCAGGAGCTGGGTGCTCAGAGGGCCTGGGAGGGGACTCAGCTGGACCATGGTGACAGAGGGTGACATGAGCTGGATTCACAGAATCCCACACTGCCTTGGGTTGGGAGGGACCTTAGGGATCACCCAGTGCCACCCCTGCCATGGGCAGGGACACCTCCCACTGTCCCAGGCTGCTCCAAGCCCCATCCAGCCTGGCCTTAGACACTGCCAGGGATCCAGGGGCAGCCACAGCTGCTCTGGGCACCCTGTGCCAGGGCCTGCCCACCCTCACAGGGAACAATTCCTGCCCAATATCACATCTAATTCCCTCTGGCAGTGGGAAGCCATTCCCTGTGTCCTGTCCCTCCATCCCTTGTCCCCAGTCCCTCTCCAGCTCTCCTGGAGCCCCTTTAGGCCCTGGCAGGGGCTCTGAGCTCTCCCTGGACCCTTCTCCTCTCCAGGTGAGCACCCCCAGCTCTCCCAGCCTGGCCCCAGAGCAGAGGGGCTCCAGCCCTTGGAGCAGCTCCATGGCCTCCTCTGGACTGACTCCAGCAGGTCCTGGTTTTGTGTTGGAGGCCCCAGTGCTGGCCATGGTCTGGCCCCATCCTGTGGGTGAGCACGGGGCAGGGCATCGGTTCCTTGCTGGTGTCCACTGGAGACTTGCTTGGAACTTCTTCTGAAGCCCCTTGTGCACATGGTGGCCCAGGCTGGGTGTCCCTATCCCGTGTGTGACAGTCCCAGAGGGTTGATGGGACAGAAGGGCACTTGGAGAGTGGCACTGGGAGCTGTGGGCCTCAGGATGAGCACTGGGAGTCTCCATAAGACCATTGGAGCACTAACAACTTCCCAGTAATTAATGTCAGTGTTCAGATGGTGGGCTCTGGATCCTGACAAGAAATAATTGAAAAACCAAATGTGCAATTATGTCTGACAAGCAGCGTGTGCTTTTCTTGGTCACCAGAGCCTTGTGTAGTCATGTGTTAGACACGGTTTTATATAATTATTATTGTTTATATAGCGGGTGTCAGAGGAAGGAGGAATTTCAGTTTCGAGTCCTCTGTTGGCTATTTATTTTAAAGTCATTAGGTTTGTTTTCAGACTTAACTACACTTAATGTGCGAGACTCCTGCTGAATAAATCAGGCCCTGATATAGGAGCCGCATCTGTTTGCGGAGGGAAGGGAGCCAGCTGGAAGCTCAGCCCTGTGTGCAGCGGGGCTGTCACCAGCCGGGAGCCTGCTCACAGCACACGTGTAGCTGTGGAGAAACTGCTCCTGGAGCAGGGGAAAGCCAGGCCTTCAGGCCTGGGAGCTGCTGGCCAGGGCAGGGGTGGCTCTCATTTAGTGCAGTGGTAAC
Organism: Nicator chloris; assembly: GCA_013400495.1. NCBI lineage: Eukaryota > Metazoa > Chordata > Aves > Passeriformes > Pycnonotidae > Nicator > Nicator chloris. The sequence continues at coordinate 78,025 of WAAE01015020.1, forward strand.
AGCTGGGCTGCGGCTCCCAGAAAGGGCTGAGGGACGTGCAGGTCCAGCAGAAGGGCTCTGGGTGCTGGCCCAGGTGGGAGCAGAGCAGGAGATCCCAGGGGTGCTTTGGGCTGGGCCTGAAGGTTTCCCAGGTGTGACATGGTGCAGTTTTCCCAGGCAGTCCAGACCAAGCCATGGTGCCTCAGGGGTCTGAGTGTTTCAGCCTGTGCCACAGAAGTTGTGCCTTCCATGGAATCACAGAACCCCTGAGCTGGAAAGATCCACCAGGATCACTGAGTGCAGCTCCTGTCCCTGCACAGCCACCCCAACAATCCCACCCTGGGCATCCCTGGGGGCTGTGTCCAAAGGCTCCTGGAGCTCTTGGGGCTGGGGCCATTCCCTGGGGAGCCCTGGGAGGAGAAGCTGTTGAGAACGAGTTGCACCCACGTAGCTTCTTCTCAGTTCACCTTATTCCAGCCTCCCTGGTAGCACCTTCCCCTCTCTTCCCCACAATTCCTTGCTCTGTCCTTTGTGGACACATCCTTCCCAGCAGCTCCTGTCACCCAAGGGAATGCCCTGGGATGGCACCAACTCTTCTTCAGGCTTCTCTTCCAGCTCACCAGGTCCCCAGCACGGGGGAAGGACAATTCCTGAGGCTGTGGTCCTCCGAAGCTTGGGAGAGGGCTCTACACCCTGTGGAAAGGACAGGCCTAGGGCTGGGTATTTCCAGGAAGCAAAATTATTTGAATGTTCTCCCCTTTCTTCAAGAAGCAACCTGTGAGATATTCAGTCCCAGAGTGCCAAGAAGCTTCTGACTGATTCTACATCAGAAAAAGAAAAAGCTCTTACTAACTAGGCAAGGAAGTCAATAAGCCTTGGTGCCTGCTGAAGGGCTCTCACCAGCCATCTTCAAAAAGAAACAAACCAACCAACCAGCACAAAACCTTCCAAAAGTGCCCTCTGGCCAGTTGAAGAGCAGTGGATAGTTCAGTTCTGTTCGACAACCAGCACAGAAGCTGTGGGGAACCCGAGCAGGTTTCCTTGAAACCCAAAAGAAGGTCAAATGTCCACGTACAAGGAGCTGACAGCGCTCAGACACATCCCAGCTCCGAGGGACTGGAGTATCTTCTGTGTAAACCACACCAGTTTGCCCAGTGCCAAAGTCCTGGAGAGCTTTGGATGGTGTGAGGTGGAGAAACGTCCCTTTCTGGAGCCAGAAACGACCGAGACGTGGCAGCCCTAAAGCCTTCAGGACAGCTGAGCTCCCAGGAAATCCTTGGGTCACCCCCTCACTCCTCATGGCGTGTTGGAGACCCATGGCCATTTCAGTTCTCACCCTCTAAGTCATTTCTTAGTCAAGGAACACAGAGCTCTTTCACTGACATAAATAAATCCTTAATCTATTCTCTTTGTTTTTCCCTGAATTTCTTTGTCTCTGTTGACATTTCCACGCTTGAAAATTTAAAGACGCTGGCAGCTATTCCATTATCATCTTAAATTCAGTTTTTAACCTGCATCATTTGTGTGTCGCATTTTTTATCTGACTGAATTCTTTTGCTTTTGGCAAAGAGTGCGTGGTTGTTTTTTGTTGGATAAGCCAAATTTTTTTTTTATTTGGTTAGACTTTCCTCTTCAAACCATCCTCAAGATATTCCTAATAAGGACTGAAGGGAATTTGTTTTGCTAATACCTTAGGAATTCTTTGTGGCTCTTGACTATTGTTCTGGTTTGTATTTTAATGTTTAATTTCCAGAGGAGAGGCAGGCTGACTGGTCCTGGAGTTTACCTCTCTGAAGGATTCAGAGCTGCCGAGTGTCCCTTGAGGAATGAACACACGATTAAATTCCTCTTGGACTTCCTGAAGCAGAGTTTGCTGTAAGGAAAGGTTGTGTGTTTTACTAGACCCAGATAGCTGGAAAAATTAAGTATTCTGCTTTGTTTGTTTGTTTTCCTTAGATTTTAGCACTGACACCACACACACCACCAAGTGCTGCATTGTGTATTTTGGGGTTTTTGAAAGCTGTTACCTCTGTTTTCAAGAGCTGGCTGCCCTCAGAGGCAGTGGGTGAACTTCCCTGAGGCATCTCTCTTCTACAAAACTTTCATATCCTTTAAATATATGAACTCCTTAATAATATTGGTATTTACTGAGCAAATTTCTTCCAGGAAAACCTGAATGGCTGCTACTGTCACACTTCTGCCTGCAGAAGGATGTGGCCTCGTGTTCTGATCTCAGTTTATTTGGAGAAGGAAAGCAGAGGATGTAAATGTGTCCCAGATAGGGGCAGGGTTTGGTCTGCTTCTCCTGTCTCAGGGATTTTCTTTTGTGCCCAGTTAATTTGATGTCCCCAGATCCAGCTTGGAGTGAGGGCCTCAGAGCCTCCAGGAGCTGCAGCTTCATCCTTGGTCGGGGTAGGAGGGACCAGTGTGTTCAGGGTCATGGATGCAAAGAGGAGACCCAGCAGCCTCGTGAGGAATCCCAGCCAAGTGCAAGGATACAGCTGCTGAGCCATGGACAAAACCAGCACAGAAACTACAGCAGCACTTGGGACCTCGCAGGGTCCTTGAAGTCTTTGAATCCTGAGGTCCACAAGAGCGTGTTGCACGTGGAAAATGCCCAGAAGCTCTGACCAGCTTTTGGTTTTTTGTCTGTTCTTCAGCAAACCTTCTCTCCTGTACTGCTGATGGAGGAGGGAGTTCCCATCCCCTAAAATAACGTCAGCCCAGGAGAGAACAGGTTTTTCCTGTAACCTTTCAGAAGTTAAATGCCCACTTTGGGAATTCACAGTGGCATTGTGGAAGATTGTGAAAAGAATTTAATCCTCCTGGTGGAACACGGATGACCATGAACCCCTTTGTGACCAAGTGAGAATTAGGGTTTCAGTCATATGGACCAGCACATGCTGCCATCGTGTGTGTCACCCAGAATGCTGGTGGCACACTGCGGGATCCATGCTCTGGAATGTGGACAGGCTCCCAGATGGAAAGAGTCAAGGATCAGAAGGGATATTTTAGTGTGCACACAGTGTACTTTAGGGAAGTCAGAAAATAATCCCTTAGAGGAGGAACCCAGGATGGGGTGGTTGTTCCAGCACTGCACACATCAGCACCAGGACATCCTCTCTGAAGGGTGCAGGCTCAGGCTGCAGAGGGGCTTTGGCAGAGGCTCTGGGAGCTGGGGGGGCTCCCTCCTTGGAGAGGAGCAGCTCTGGACACTGACACAGGAGCGTGGGGTGGTGTCTTTGCCTTTCAGGCTGTGAGGGAACATCTGAACCTGGGGCTGGAGCCCGGGAGCCAAGAGCTCAATTGTAACACTGGGAAAACAGCTCCTGCTTTTCTCTCTTTTAACCCTGCACGTGGAAATCTTCTTGACTGGTGATGTCTGCAGGAGATTTCCCCAGTGAAGGACACCAGGAAGTTCCTCTGCTTCCTGATCTTGTCCACCTCCTCCTGGTGTAAGGAACGGGGTAACCATGTAACCATGTAACCCCACATGGGCTGCCCCAGGAAGCAGATGAGAGCCACTGGGAGGGGTGGGAAGGCCACCACAGCTGATTTATCAGACAAGCAGATTTTCAACTTACATCCTTCTTTTTCTCATCTCTGCTTTCATCATCTCCGTGTAAAATGAGAGTTCATTTACATCTGTTCTGTCTATTCCACTTCCCATAGCTCCAGTCCTGACAGGAACCTTCTGGTTCTTGTAAAACCATGACAGACATCTGTAAATTGAGCCCAGTTTCAGCCTCCCCCGTTTTTTGCTTCTTTTGCTTTCTGACAGCTGAGGCCTTTTGATTTAGCCTGGGATAAGCCAACTGCACGTTGGTTTCCAGAAGACAAGTTGGGACATCCCACTGGTGCTGGTGTCCTGCTGGCCTCTGCCAAGGTGCCCATTGTTGGTCCCCATGAGTGTTTTGAGTTCTTAGTGAACCTCTTTGGTGCTGCAGACCAGAAGAGCCTTTCAAGGAGTGCCCAAGATGTGCTTCAGTTTTACACTAACTGGGCACACCTCCCTGTCCTCTGCCAAGGGGTGTCACCCTGGAATCACAGAATGGCTGGGTTGGGGGCACCTTGAAGACCCATCCTGTTCCACGCCCTGCCATGAGCAAGGACAGCTTCCACCAGAGCAGCTTGTGCATAGCCCTGTGGCCATCACTGATATCATCAAGGCACTAATGACCTCTGGGTTTTCCAGCTTGAGTATTGTTTAGAAAAAACCAAAAGATGCTCCACATTCACTGCTGGGGCAGGAGAGCTGTTCATAGGTGTTGGTTCAGAGTGGTACATCCTCCTCCACATGTGTTTCCTTTTCCCCTCCTTTTGAGGAGCTGATGTTGAAGGCTGATACTTCACTGATCTCACTCTGCCCCTCCCCAAAAAGCCAGCAGGATGTGTGCTGTAAAAATGGACTCATTAGAAGCCATCTGAGTACATATGCAATCACAGATGACTCAAAGGGAGCACAGAGCACGCATGTTTCTGTTGCTGTCTTTAGAGAATTACATGACAAATTATTCCTAGCTGGAAGAAATGTCCTTTTATAATTGGGGTTTTTTTCTCATTCTTTCAGAAGGGAGGAGTGTGTGTTTTTTAAGTAGCTTTTAGTCACTTTCATTATTTATGAGGATGCTGCTCCAGATCAGAAACAGCAAACTGCAAGCGCAAGTTTCTTGTGGCTGCAGCAGCTGACATCCCCGTTTGCTTTCACTCATTGCTGTTCTGCTCATCACAGCCAGGGAGACCCTACAGACACCAGGACAGCTCCACACTGCAGCCTGCAGCCTTCACCCCCTTCTGCCCCCCTCAGAGATCAGCTGGAAGGAGCTGCTGGATCTGTGGGTGGTGTCACAGTGCAGAGGGGACCGGTGTGAGCACCCAGCCTTTTCTTTCTGTCCTTGCCTCCAGAAGAGCTCCTGGCACTGCCCTCGTGCTGCTCCTTGCATTGATGCTGGTGAGGCTTCACACCCAGAACTGTTCTGGCTGATGTTGTTGTGCTGCATCATCAAGCTCTGCTGAAGCCTGAGGCCTTCATGAGCTGCCATAGGTGTAGGGCCAAGGAAGCTGTACCCAAATGGGCCCAGGAACCCACTTTTACCCCTGCCTTTCCAGTTCCCCATGCTGAGGCTTCATTAAGGCCTTCTGAAATCTCTCCTGCCTTTACACACTTGTGTCTGACATGAAAGTGGCCGTAACGTCATCGGAAGATGAAAGTCTGATGATCAAAGCAGGCAGCAATGTTGAAATGAGCATTGTGAGATGGCAGAGCTGGTATTACAGTAATTGGCTGTGTGGCCTACTTAGTGAGAGCAGTGATACATGCAAGTGCAATGTTTTCCTCTTTCATGTTGGAAATCACAGAGGCTGTTCTGGGAAGTGAAACAGGACCTCACCTGTAGCAGCAACCAGGCACGGGGTGAGCACTGTGTGATCCCAAGGCTTCTGCCTCCTCTCCTCAGCAAGGAGGAGCCTCTTGGATTGCCAGGGCCCACAGTTCAATAAAGACAAGACATGGAACAGTGAAAGAGGCCAGTATTTCCCAGGAAGGGGCAAAGCCATGGAGAAGAAGTTAGATCCCTCCTGTGGAAGGAGGTAGGGTTTAAGCCAGCTGTGCCTGTGCACTCTGCTCCTCTGTGGCCTGATGGCTCTGAGCAGTTTTTGTCCTGTGCCAGTAGTGCCGTGTTTGGAGAACAGGAATATCCTCTTCCCGGGGAACACCAGCCCATGGATGTCTAAATGCAGGTTGGACCTGCAGAGGGAGCTGCAGCTGACCCCTGGAAGGCCACACTGAACACTAAATCTGCATTGTTTCATGCAGAAGGGTGGTGGCATGAGGCTGGGGACCGAGCTCAGAGCCACCAGGAGAGGGTGGCTGGGGGACCTGGCAGTGGAAGGTGACTCTGGCAGGTTCTCCTTGTCTGCTGTGCACTGCTGTCTCCACCAAGTGGAGGCTCTGACCATCACTGCTCCCAGTGTGTCCCCAGCAGTGCCCCAGCAGTGCCTGCAGGGATCTGGAAGCTGGGGCAGGTCTCTGTGTGGGCACTGGGGGACGTGGGCACTGCCTGGGTCACACTGGGGAGTCCTTCTGCTCCCAGCCCCCAGGGCTGATACTGAACTTGCCTGACATCCCGAGAGCTTTGAGTCCTTTTCTCTCTGTGCCCTCACCCAAACCCATGAGACCTGCTTGGAGCCTTGGGAATGGCAGAACTGAAAGTTCACTCCTGTTCTTGCTCATCTTCTTTCTGAGCCTTTCCAGCAGTTGTGCCTCAGCTCTGGAAGAGCTGCCATGGGACAGGAGTGGCAGAACCAGGCCTGCCCATGGCAGTGCTAAGGCCTGATGTCTTCCCTCCCCCATTCAGGATGTTCCCTGTCCCTCCCTGTGTCTTGGGGAATTTCTGGAGAACAAGAATGTTCCAGATCTCCTGGTGCTTTATCCTCATCTCCAAGTGGAAGTTCTTTGTGCTGCTCAGTAGCAGGGGAAGCAAAACTCAGCACAACACTGAGCAAGTGCAGCATCATGGGCTTGCAAGGGCTGATCCAAGGACCAAAGGACTGGGAATGAAATGAAGCTTTTCTGGGTCACCTCCCCTGGCTCAGTGCATGTGTGGGTTGATGCTGTGCATGGTGGAGGCTGTGGTGACTCCTGTCTTCCAAGGAAAACTGGTTCTGCTGGGGCTGTGTGCATATCCCTTTCCATCCTGCCTGAAGCTTTCCAGTGTCAGTAGCTTCCTGTTTTGCTCTGGTACTTTGGTACTCTTTCCCCAGCCAAACCAGGAGGCTTTAAACTCTGCTGTCCCATGAGGATCATTCCCTGAGCCCAGCTCTCCTCTGCACCCTTGGGAACATTTATATCCCCTTCAGCAACTGAGCTTCAGAAAAGCCTGAGCTGGTCCTGGTTCTGCTCTAGCCACAGGAGCACGACTTAGATTTCACAGGGGCCCACAAGAAGGTGATGCTTGCTCTTGGCTGGGAGAGCTGGATTCCACCACTGCTGCCTCCTTCTCCTCTCCAAAGTTGTGCAGCCCCAGCTAAGGCACCGAGCGGCTTTGGAAGAGCTCAGCCCTGCTCCCAGGAGTGTCTGTCCTGCTATTTTTACGGTTTCACTTGTTTTTGAGGGGAACAGCAGGCTCCTTTCAGGGCTTGTGAGCCATGAAATCATATGGAAGAAAGTTGCTGAAGTATTTGAGGCTGTGTACTTCTGCACATCAGGTACCTGCTCAGAGTTAGGACATACGGAGTAGTGAATTGCTTTCAGTTAATATTTGCAGGGTTAGGTCCCACCCAGAAGCAGACATTCCAGCTGGGAAGTTCCTTTCTTGGCAGAGCTGGATCCACAAAGTCAGCGTGCACGAAGGGCAAAGGTTCTGAGGGTCCATTGGTCTGGTCTAATAATTTATATATTCCTCAGCTCCAGGCCACCAAGTGTGGCCAGTGCACATCAGTACTGAGCCTGGGGACATGGGGCCAGCCAGACACACAGCTGTGGGTTTGAAAACTCGGGGGGATCTGTTGTCCCTGAGCACATCCTTTGGAAGACGGCTGTTCCAGTGGACCACCATCTGTGCTAATGTTTTATGCCTCATTTCAGCTGGTTCAAGCCTCCAGCAACGAGCTTGCACTCAACTCTTCCCTGCCAAGTTAAGGCAAGACAGTATTTTCTCCCCATGAAGAGGATGATGCACTGCAATCAAATCATCTTCCAGTCTTCCTTTTGGCATGAGAAACAGACTGGAGCAGTTTGGTCTCACAGAGTCATAAAGTGTCTTTTCCAAGTCTTGAACCATTTCAGTGCTGCATTTTGGAACCGTCTTCAGCTTTTCTGATCACCTCTGAAACCTGAAGCTGCTTGCTGTGTCTGCAGCACGTGGGGAGTGGCTTCACCACAGCTTCAGACAGGGAGAAAATGACCTCCTCGTTCCATCTCGGGCACCTGAACTGAAAATTTGGTCAGTCCTTCAGCTCAGAGCGTGGCTCTATGTGGTTGCAGCACCACGTGGGTGCATCCACAGTCCTGGATTTGTCTGCATTTGTGCTGCAGCCGCTGGTCTTGGGCAGAACCAGCTACAGAGAGAGGGATCCACTGGTGGAGTGTCCCGTTCACAGTCCTTGCTCTCCACCCCTCCATGGCTCCACCCATAATTTTAGCAACAGTGGTGTTAAATTTAATTTCAGAGCATGAATAAATCTGTCCCACATCAACCATTCCAGGAGTCCTGTGGAAATGCCTCTCTCTATTCAGGAGCAATGTACATGGAGAACAGCTTTGCCTCGCAGCACGGGGCCTGTTGCTGATTTGGTTTGTGCTTCAATGTGACCAATGCAAAGCTGGGCATCATCAGAAAGTCATTGTATTCTTGCCCCTTTTATAATCTCTGCAGAAGGCTCTAGCCTCAGTCTCACTGCCACTGGAATCCTCTTCTAATCCCAAATCTCTTGGCTCAGGCCTGGATTTTCGTGTTGCTTTGCCCAGGACTGGCAGGTGCAGGTTGCTGTGCCTCCGATAACGGAGCTCTCACTGCCTGCTCCCACCTTCCAGCCTCCCAGAGGGCATGGCCCTGGCTGCCTGAGGAAGGGAAGATTTTCCTATCTACCCTCTTGTTGCCTTCATCAGTGTTTGGCATTTCAGACCTTCTGGGTTTGATTGCTCTGCAATCAGCCCCACTCTTTTTTGATCCCTGAGTATTCTGTACTCAATGCCTTCCCCTTGGAAGGGTGCTGAGCTACACTGTGGTGGCTGAGATTGATGGGCCTGTGGCACACCCAATAATATTACCATAAAGACTGGCCAGTTCTCAAGCACATCTTCTTTGTCTCAATCCATCTTTCTCACTTGTAAGAGTCTTGTATGATTTTGGGAGCACAGCAGGGGGGGTATGTGTGAGAAGGCAGGAAATGAGTGGAAAGGCAGGTCAAGGCTAATTCTCTCTGTTTAGGGGCTATTAATTGTACATTTCATTCCATAATGAGAATGAAGGGATGAATAATAAAATCTCTGGCAATAGGATGTGCCTGACCCAATTGGAAATAGTGACTCCATGCCCATGTGGGAGGTTGGGCAGTAATTACTGGAGGATTGTTCTCTCTGTTCCTCCCCTCATCCCTGTCCTCCCAGGAGCTCCACACTTTCACCTCCAGTTGCACCATCCTGGTTCCTCTGTGAGCTCCACAACCTGTTTCAGAACCCACTGCAGGTGTTGGTTCTCTAACACTATAATGTATACTTTGTCCTGATGAACTTTATGATTTGCCAAGCAATGGGATTTTTTTCTCTGTCACTGTTGCACACCCTAATGATCATCCATAAGTTCAGCCTATTTTTCATTTTATTTTGTTACTTATGCCTAAAAACGTTTTCAAACACCTTTGGCTGTTCCCAGTGTTTACATGACTCTAAATACGTCACAGTGGTTTCTGTTTCTGAGTAGTCTGAGCCATGATATATTTAGTTCTGATTTCTGCACAAACTGAACCAGCAATTATTTTATCTTTGTATTGCATGTTGGAGTCTATTAATAGCCAGTATGAAAAATTGAGGGTCCATAAAGAGTGGTGCTAAAGGAGCTCCACTGGCCTATTCCCACATCCTTGTCTGGTGGGCTCACATCCCCTTTGCCTTTTGCCACCATGGTACCTGTTGGTGTTGGTTTACAGCTTTGAGCTATCCTGTTTCCTTTTCTTAAAGGGTTTTGAGTATTTGTTTAGATTGTTTTCTCCCACAAATTCCCAGCTTTTCTTTCCCAGATGAAAACATGTGCTATTTCCTAACCTGTTCCTGAGCACAGTGGACCCCCTCTGCCCTTCCCCCTCCATTAGGCTTTCCCTGTCATCCCCAATAGTTGTATCTCTCCATAACATGGTAGTCTCCCTAAATATCCTAATCCTCCAGATGATCCCCTTTGATCAGCACTGTGTATGTTCAGTAAAGCCTCTCAATACCAGGGGATGTCAGGTTGCTTGAAGGGATAAAAGAGAGGATGCGATGGAGGGTGGAGATAGCTCCAAATTAAAAACGTCGGGGGATCATAGAATTGTTTAGGTTGGAAAAGATCTTGAAGATCATCAAGTCAAACTTAATTCAGCAGTGCCAGGTCCACCAGTGATCCATGTTCTCAAGTGCCACAGAGGAATATGGCTTTGTGTGTAAGGACTAGTGTTGGCAAAATACCTGCAGTCAGAAGTGCTGAAGCTGGGCCAGTGGCCTGCTGGCAACCAGGGCAAGTTCTGTGCTCATCTGTACGGGCCCAGTATGTTTATGAGCAGTACTGTTGTTTGTGATGATCAAGGTTATTTTCATTAATAGCAAATAATTTTATTGCTTTTTTTTCTGTCTTTTAAATCTTAATTACTTATCATGTATGGAAGACACACATTAATATGCTTCTTTTCAATAACCTGCATGAACCAGAGTACCTTGAATTAGGTCCTGGTGATGACAAAACGAGCACTTGGCATTGAAGATTCACATTCTCTCCTCTCTTTCCCCCTTCAGGGAGTGTTTGAAGAGGAGCCCACGGAGCCCCAAAGCCGAGGGCTCCGACTCGGTGACATCTCAGTCCTCCCCCAGTGAAGAGGCTGGAATGATGACTGAGGTGAAAGTGAAGACAGAGGTACCAGATGACTACATTGAGGAGGTGATCTGGCAGGACGACACCAAAGATTCCAAGAAGAGCATCAAAGATGGGCCGGGGGATGTGCCTGCAGAGATCTGCGTGGTCATCGGCGGCGTGCGCAACCAGCAGACGCTTGGTAAGGCACAAGGCACCATCCCTCAGGGGCTGTGGGGACAGGATGAGGTTCTGCAGAGCTGTGCCTGGACACTCAGCTCTGCTGGAGGGCCCAGAGCTATGGTGAACATCATTCTTGGAGTCCTGGCTCAGGAATATTGACCTTCTGTGTCTGTTTGCATCTGGTTGCCCCTAAAAGCTCAGCCAAGATCGGAAAGAAAAAGCTCCTTACCTTGTTTTGGGATGTTCAGGGATTTGCCCATAAGTCACCTGCAGCACCTGGTGAGCCCAGGGCTGGGGATGTGTTTGACACAGATGAGGAACTTGGAAAGGAAAGCTTGAGAAACAGCTGAGAGGTTTTGAGGAAAGTTGCTCAAGGAACGTGGATGTTTTCTGTAAATGAGTCTGAGCTCAAGAGCAGGTTTTACAGGTTGCTGTTTGTTTTCCTGACCACTCGTCAGTTGTTGGAATAGTTTTGACTCTGGACTGCCCTGTGGTGTTCCTGTCCCCACCCCACCTCCCACTGTGATGAGAAGAAGCTTTTTCTTTTTTCTGTGAACATCAAACTGTCCTCTCCTCCTGCTCCAGGGAAAGGGGCTGGCTTCCTGTGGGAACCTGGCAAGGCACCACTCTTGCACTGCCTCTGTTGTCCCTGGACTGGAGCAGGTCCCTGCAGTGTGTCTGAGATCCAAAGGCACTTGCTAATAAAAAGAAGAAAGAGCAGTTGGACCAGGTTTCCTTTAAGGGATTCAGGAGGAAGCTGATTTGAGCTGCCCAGCATTGCAGTTGGGGTTGGTTTGTCTTGCAGGGGGACAGAAAAGAGGAATTGATGTTGGATTTTCTCCTGGGTTTTGTTGATCATTGTTCATTGTTCACACTGCTGGAAAGAAACCCGGGAGATGTCCTTAGCTGGTGACTGTCTCAGAAGCATCATTCTTCTTGTCCTCCTTTCCACCACAGGACAGCCACCAAGAACAGCAGGGTGGGAGGTCAGTGCTGTCTGTGCAGGTCTAGGGAAAGCCTAAGAAGTCCACAACCATTTCTGACATAAAGATTTTACAATTTGGAAGAAATACTCTGTGTGCTTTCAGAGTTTTTGTGCCTCTGCAGCTCTTGATCATTACATGGGCAAAGCTGAAAAATATCCCTAGTGCCCTGGGAGGGAGAGGTGGAGCTATGGCTGATGGGCAGCAGTGGGAGCTTCTCCTCCAGCCACAGCCACCAGCCCTTGGTGAAAGCATCTGCAGGTTGGGTGTTTGCCCTGCAGGACCCTCTGCTCCCCACAGCTCCTGGCTGGGCAGCAGCAGCTGCTCTGCAGTCGGTGTCCTCTGGCAATGGTGGTTTCCAGCTGAGCTTGACTGTGTTGCTGTGCAGTGGGGATGGGGCTTTTGCTCTTTGCTGACTGAACTGGACTGTAGGGGAAGCCAGTGAGGAGCTGCTGAGGGCACTGGGATTGTTCAGCTGGAGCAGAGAAGACTGAGGGGAGACCTCACCCAGGGGCTGCAGCTCCTCCCGAGGGGCAGCTCGCATCTCTGCTCCCTGGGACAGGGACAGCAGCCAGGGAACGCCTGGAGCTGGGCCAGGGCAGGCTCAGGCTGGAGAGCAGGGCAAGGTTCTTCCCCCAGAGGGTGCTGGCACTGCCCAGGCTCCCCAGGGAATGGGCACGGCCCCGAGGCTGCCAGAGCTCCAGGAGCCTTTGGCCAGCGCTGCCAGGGATGCCCAGGGTGGGCTTGGTGGGGTGTCTGTGCAGGGCCAGGAGTTGATGAGTCCTGTGGATCTCTTCAGTTCTCTTGCATGGTTCTGTGATTCTGTGTTGTCCCTATGGAGAGCTTTGGGGACAGACGAGTGTGAGGGGGACACTCACAATGTATGGACACTGTGGGGAGAGGGACAGATTCATTGACCAGTTACAAGTGGTGGTTGAAAGCCGTATAAACTGGAGAGCTTCTGTCTGGAAGGGCCTTGTCCAGTGAAACACACATTGTATTGGTCATTGGAAAGCCTGACCTCCTTTAAAGGCAGTTTGGTCTGGAGGTGATGGGGGTTGGTGCCAATTCCTTTGTGAACAGAGCCCTGGAAGTGCCCCTGTCTGCCATTCACATGACCCTCGTTTTTGGGGAGGTGGCTTTGAGTAACTCCTGTTTGGCCATCAGGTCCTGTGCTCTGTGTGCACAGCCCGTGGTGCCCAGAGAGCAGCTCCTTGTGTTTGCTCAGCTCTGGCACCTGCTCCTCTCTGTGCCCCCATCACACACGGGCACTGTGCACATCTCTGCACACACCAGGGTGCCTCAGACCAGGAATGTGCCCCATGTGCCACTGCTCCACTGGCCATTCCAGCTGCTCCACTGTCCACTTGGGCTGTCCCACTGGCCATTCCAGCTGCTCCACTGGCCATTCCAGCTGCTCCACTGTCCACTTGGGCTGTGCCACTGGCCATTCCTGTTGTTCCACTGTCCACTTGGGCTGTCCCACTGGCCATTCCAGCTGCTCCACTGGCCATTCCAGCTGCTCCACTGGCCATTCCTGTTGTTCCACTGTCCACTTGGGCTGTGCCACTGGCCATTCCTGTTGTTCCACTGTCCACTTGGGCTGTCCCACTGGCCATTCCAGCTGCTCCACTGGCCATTCCAGCTGCTCCACTGGCCGTTCCTGTTGTTCCACTGTCCACTTGGCCTGTCCCACTGGCCATTCCAGCTGCTGCACTGGAGCAGCCTGAAAGTGGGACCTGCTGATGCTGCTGGTGCCTCCTGCCTCCAGAACAAAGGCTTTGTGACTCTGCTGCTGCTCCCCAGCACTTCCAGGAGCTTTCCTTGCCCTGGGATCTAGGAGCCCTGTCTCAATCACTTCATTCAGGCAGGCAAGGCTTTGGTAGGATTTTATTCACCTTCATCAGGGAAGCTGAGACTGGAGGTGTTGACAATGGTTATTTTTATAGCAATTCCTGATGAAGTGGTGAATCAGGAGTTAATGAACCCCTCTCCTCTGTGTGGAATTCCAGCTCCCAGCCTGTCTCCTTTCAGGAGGTGCTGGGTTACAGGTGGTTAAACGAGGGATGTGTCTGAGCCAGGACCACGGTGCTGAAGGCTCAGGGGACATGTGGCTCCAAGTGACAGTTTTCCTGCAGGGCTCAGCCTTGGGACTCGGCTGAAATGCACATTACAAGATTTACATCTCTTTTCTGAGTCACACATCTGCTCTATTTATATTTTCAGTTGTTACTGGGAGCAGTTTGTAACAGATTCCCAGCTCAGTTGCTGCTATTCCCTTGCAGTGTTTACATCAAACCAGGCCTTGTGTCTTTTGCCTCCTGTTTGCTTGCACCAGCTCTTGTCTCTCCCGGCACTTTGGACTTTGCCAGACTCCGCCTCCATCCGTGTGGAGCATCCCAAACCCCGTGGGGGCTGGAAGGGGCTGTACTGGGTGGGATGGTTGGGCCATCAGTGGCTGCAGTCCCCCAGCTGAAGAGCTGTTTGTTGGTTTTGACCATTTTCCTTTCAGCTGCTTTTCCACAAAAGTCTTTCAGTCCTGTGGGATCTCCCTCTGGCATCCCAAGCAGAGGAAGCCAATGGAGAGGTTGGCTCTCACCTGACTCCTGTCAGCTGCAGCTGCTGCAGATCCCCTGCTCCTCACCTGGAACCCCACAGTACCCCGGGTGTCCCAGCCCTGGGGTGGAGGTTCCTGCCCTGCACAGCTCAGAGGTGCCACATTTCCTGTTCTTCTTTTCTTTCTTCTGGCAAGATTCACGTGCTGACCTCAGGCCAGGGTCATGAAGAGCCCCAGCACATGGACACTTCTCAGGGCAGAGAAGTCAGGGCAGAGAGGCACACAAGTCCCACCAAGGAGCTGTCTGGAGAGGAAAGGAAAAGCAAAGGGCACTTGTGTTGTAATTTGGGAGAAAGAGGGGGAGACTGTTTGTCAGATGTCATAATTTCCTCCTGTTGGGAATAGCATCAGGTCAGTATTTGTGTCCTGGAGGACAGTTATCTGCGAGCTGATCAGGAGAAGTTTGATACAAGACTCCTTAAGCTCTCAATCTGCTCTCCCAGTCTGGTGCTTTCCAAGGAACATTTTGGAGAGGACTTTTCAAGTAATGCATTAAATCAGAAACGTTTCTGAGACAGAGTGGAGAGAATCTTTCTGCTCTGAGCCTCTCTGTCCATCTCCCATGCACACACTGGGTTCATGCCATGGTGCTGATGTTTCAGTTGATGAGCTGCTCAGCATATGAAATTCAAGAGCGCTTTGGATTCTTCCTGGTGAGGTAAAACTACTGCAGAAGCCTTAAGAAATTCTATGAGACCTCTGACATCTTGTCAGGAAGCCACAGGGACAAATGGGTCTTGGAAATTTTTATTAGGCTTCAGCCATCATTATTCCTTGGAAATGCATCCACTTTAAGGGCTTTTTTCTGATTTCTTTTTGCACAATTTAGATGGAAAAGCAGTGGAACGTGGCTCTCCCGTTGGATATACACGAAATCGATATTCAGGGACCTGGATTTTTGACCATGCATTGAGATACACGTCCGGTATGTGATGGAAGGGTGTGAAAGTCTAACCAGGGCTCAGGGAGCAAAGGAAGCTCTGGAAGCAATGGGTGCATTGCCTGGATTTCAGCTGCGAGGCTCAGGAAAAGCCTGGCCCAACTGAGTGCACCAACTAACCCCAAACCTTCCCCATCTCCCCTCCTGCTACACCAGCTGTGACCTGCATGACACTCCCTGAGTGGACAATGACCTCGCTGCTGGTGTCCAAGGCCACGTGGGCACGTTCTCTGCAAGGCCTTAACACACAGTGATGTCCTTCTTCCTCCATGTCACCTTTCCTCCACTCTAACAGCACATTTTTTGTGGCAAGTCACCCCTCCTTTCTCTAACGTGAGGGCCTGTGGTGAGCTGAGCACACAGCTGTGGTTGCTGAGTTGTGTCTCTGCCTCAGGTCTGTAACACACCTCCCTAACACCCTCCCCAACTCCCTGTGCTCCTGGGGCACTACTCTGCCACCCATGGGCAGGGGGTGAGTGCAGGTGTCCCCCTCAAAGTTGACTCCAACTTTCCCTGGGTTCTACTTGAGACCTGGGAGCCTCAGGACACCTGCAGAAAAGCCCTAGCCTGGGGCACGTGGTCCCTGTGCTGCCTCAGCTCCTGCCCCTGGTGTCCAGCACCGCCCCTGCACAAGGGCTGCAGCCCCTGCTCGGCTTCCCAGCACAGAAGGAAGGCCCTGCACAGTTACCTGGACAGCTGACCTTCCTGGAGAACTTCTTCACAGCCAGTGCATTTATGTGCCAGACTGTCTCCAGAGGAAGTAGGAAATGCAATAAAAATTGGGGAAAAAATTCAGCCAAGAGCCCCTCACTGCGTTTGACCTGTTTGCACCAGCTCATAGAAACAGAGAACGCTTTGGGCTGGAGGGGACCTGCCATGGGCAGGGACACCTTCCTTTATCCCAGGCTGCTCCCAGCCCCGTCCAGCCTGGCCTGGGACACTGCCAGGGATCCAGGGGCAGCCACAGCTTCTCTGGGCACCCTGTGCCAGGGCCTGCCCACCCTCACAGGGAACAATTCCTTCCCAGTATCCCATCCAGCCCTGCCCTCTGGCAGTGGAAGCCATTCCCTGTGTCCTGTCCCTCCATCCCTTGTCCCCAGTCCCTCTCCAGCTCTCCTGGAGCCCCTTTAGGCACTGGGAGGGGCTCTAAGGTCTCCTGGAGCCTTCTCCTCTCCAGATGAACTCTCCCAGCCTGGCTTCAGGGCAGAGTGGCTCCAGCCCTGTCATTAACTCAGTGGCCCCCTCTGGACTCATCCCAACTCTTCCCAGTGCTCTGTGTGCAGCCAGCACTGTTGGGATGTGGGTGGGCATCAGTCACATCGTGCTGTTGGCTCAGCTGAACCTCAGCTGTGCTCAGGGCTCCTGTTTGCAGGCCCAGAGGATGGTGAGTGCTCTCGTCTGCTGCTTTGGGGCTCCAGCTCCAAGAGTCTTCAGAAAAGAATTTTGGAGGTTGGTGGTGAAAATAACCAGTCCTTGAGCATGGGAATGAGGGCTGGCAAACGCTGCTGACCTGCTGATATCCCAGGTTTCACCCAGGCAGTCTCTGTGCAGTGACCACAGGTGGTGGCTGCCTCACAGATGTGTATCTATATAAAATATAGTGAGCTATGCTAATAACAATGCTCTGGAGCAGATCAGACACAGCCAAGTGCCTGTGCTATCAGAATATGTGAGTATTTTTTCAGCTGAGTACTGTGGTGTACCAGACTGTGGCGAATGGCCTCTTTCAGCATCAGTGACAAAGGAGCCTCCCCAGCTCAGGAGACAGCCCCAAGTGGTGCTATCAGTGATGGGCAGGGAATTCAGGGCTCTGATAGTCTGAAGGGAGGTGTTTTCCTCCCAAGCTATAAGAATGGGACATGGGAAGGGGAAAAGGGACCGTGGGCATAGTGTATTCAGACAGCACCCTGGGTTTGTTCCTGGCAAGAGCTCACTTTGAGTAGCTCCAGGTGAGTATTGCTGTGAAATGCTGTTTGGGAATGTTCATCTGGATGTGTGTCAATGTTTTTGTTCTCATTTGTGCCTCCTCCCTGAGTTTTGCTGTTTGGCATGGAAAGGAAAAGATTGTTTCAAGGTTGTGTGAGGAAAGGTGCATGGAAATGAAATTTCTGCATTCATATCAAATTAATTCAGCCCTTTTTTCTCCAACCTCCTCCTCCTCAGTCAAGCGATGCTCTCACCCTCCCAAAGAGTACTAAGGGGATCCCAGTTCCACAGCTCTGGTGGGCAGTTAAGAAATGCAGTGCATTCTGCAAATAAGAGCCTGGAAAGTGAATTTATAGCCTGTGCAACAGAGTGAAGTAGGAAAAAAAGAGATTGAATCAACTCAAATAACAAATCTAGGAAATTCTGTCTGCCTGTTCAATAACAGAAGAGTCTAAATTCATGGCATAACTTCATCATTACAAATGGTTCTCCCAGCTCTGTTCCTCTGGTTTCATTTCAAATGACTGTTTGCAGATGTGTGTTTTCTGGAATTAGAGACACAAATTGAGAAGAGGGACTACTGTGGTCATGTGCTTTTCCTTAAAAAGGGCAAAAGTTCTATTTCTATCTATTTGGTTTCCTCTGGGTGGATATTTACCAAATCTCTGTGGGTTTCTTGGGAAATTCGTACATTGTGCATTTCTTGAGAAATTTTGAAAACTCCTGGCCTTGAGATAACATATTGCCTTCTTTTTTCAGTTGAAAAGGTTTTTTTTTCCCAGCTACTAGGAACTTACTGAAAAGTAATTCAAAGTTATTTCTGTCCATAGGAAACATTAGTCATTATTATAAAATTATAAGTCAGGCTATTTTGAGAGTGGCCCTTTCACGTTAGCAAAGTTAAAAAGATACACTGAAAATGTAAGTTCAGGGTAATATGCCAGGGAATCTTAAAGAGATTAAAGAGGCTGAAAGACAGAATAGTCTGGGATAGTGATTTCCTGCATTTATCTCCATGAACCTTCCAAAAATTACTTTGCTGCAAAGTGCACCCCTTTGCCCACAGTTTATGGACCAGTATGCAGGGAGGCTGTTTTTCCCGATCTCTCATGGTGATGTGTGCTTCTCTCTCTTGTTTTTCAGGGTCTTACGAGTGTGGAATATGTGGGAAGAAATACAAGTATTACAACTGTTTCCAGACCCATGTGCGAGCACACAGAGGTATCTCAGTCCTGCTGGAATCTCGGGAATCCTGGGATAACACAGGTTCAGGGCAGGCTCAGGCTGGAGAGCAGGGAAAGGCTCTTCCCCCAGAGGGTGCTGGGCACTGCCCAGGCTCCCCAGGGAATGGGCACGGCCCCGAGGCTGCCAGAGCTCCAGGAGCCTTTGGCCAGCGCTGCCAGGGATGCCCAGGGTGGGCTTGGTGGGGTGTCTGTGCAGGGACAAGAGCTGGACCATCCACCTGGATGGTCCTTTCCAGAATATTCTGTGATTTTATGTCTGTTTTCAGGGCGGTCTTGAAGGTTGCTCTGCTACTTCCCTGGTCACCAGTAATTCTTCTCTGGGGTGTCCCACTAAGAGGGGCCCAGTGATAAACTTTGGGACTGTCTCAGCTTTGTGACTCTACTCCAGCAATATTTCGCCCCAGGTCAGGAGCAGCTCCTGTGTTCGGGGCAGTATTTACTGCCCAGGGCTCTTGAGGGCATCACTGTGTGCAGGAGGAGCTCAGATCACAGAGTTTCACCTGGCATGCTCCAGTGCCAGCAGTGTGGTGGCAACTCCCTGAGGTGCTCTGTGCTCCTGCCCAGCTGGGAGTTCTGTCCATCCCTGAGAAGTCAGCCTGGCAGGATATAAAGCAGATATCACAGGCATTGTGACTGCTGCATTTTTATGCTCAAATCAAAATGCTCCTTGAGCTGCCCCTGTGCCCCTTCTGTCAGCTGAGGTCACTTCCCAAATGTACTGTGTGCATGAAAGGTCTCATGCTTGGTCAGGAGTGGCTTGATCTGAGTTTTCTGTAAGACTGAACAATCCAATGTTGCTCAGTTGCAGAAATGTGGAAGTTTGAGGTGGTTTATTCCATCAAAGTGTAGTTTGCAGGAT
Source organism: Nicator chloris (assembly GCA_013400495.1). NCBI lineage: Eukaryota > Metazoa > Chordata > Aves > Passeriformes > Pycnonotidae > Nicator > Nicator chloris. The sequence goes on from WAAE01015020.1 coordinate 97,297, forward strand.
TTGAAGCTCTGAAATGCCAGAACAGCAGGGACTGGAAACCAGCTCCTCCTGAGCCTTTCTCTGGGTTTGTTTCCTGTCCCCGGAGGTGAGCACTAGAGTCCCTGTGCCAGGCTGGCAGGAGCATCTGCTTTAGCTTGATTGGTTGAAAATCCAGGAATAATGAAGGCTGATACTAAGTTTTAAATGCTCAAACTCTCAAAAGTCAGCACATGCACAGCTGAGAAGTGAACATGCATCCTTAGCTGCTCAGAGTTTGTCATAGTCTCATAACAGATCCTTAATTGCATGGTTGCATATTTCTTGTGTGCTGTTTAATATCCCAGAGCTGCTTCTGTACCTTTGGATACCCAGAATTGTTTTTCCATGCTGGTATTTCTTTTCTAAATACCAACAAAATTCCTTCAAGTCCTTTAAATGTAGCTTCAAGTAGCTTCACTCTGCAGCTTAAGGAAAAAGTCCCTAAAATAACAGGGATGTGCTTTACCATTACATCACAGCATTGCAATAATTTTGCAATAATTGTAGTATTTAAATGTGGGGCAAAGGTCGCTTTTATTCTACTTCTCTTCCCCAAGCACTATGGGATCTTTGATTTGGCTGGAATTTTAGGAGCTCTGTTAGAATGAGGTCACCTCCTAGTGTGTGATCTGATTAATTTCTATTTATTTATATTTTGATAATGAAATTAAGCAATATATTAAATTATATGGGTGCATCAACCTAGACCTGTACATTTGATATCCATAGTTTTGACATTAACTCAGTGGAGACATGACCTTACCTTTTGCTTCCAAGGTCTCGTGTGTAGTTGCAGAAGATGGAAATTTTCAAAATTCTGAATGTGGAAATTAATCACTAATTCTCACATCAGTGCTGGAGAAGCAGAATTTATATCTGTGATACTTAGAAAGTCTTGGTTTATGTTACTGTAAATGGATGCATGTGCTACTAACATTTAATGTGCATTCAAATTGTCTTAAGACAATAAAAATACAAATGAGTTATTTACTCATCTACACTCTTCAGCAAGAAATGAAACTGCAAACATGATGCAGCTCTGGCAGTGGGATTCTCCCAGGGAGCTGAGGCAGTGGGCAGAGTGTGCCTGGCTGCAGAGGAATAAGCTGCAGTGAAAGGTTAAGGACGGGTAGGAAAAAAGAAGGAAGGATTCTTTGGAGGAAAGCTCTGTGTGATATTATCCAGTGTGAGTTGTGACTGGACTGCACCAAGAACAGTGCTGGGATGGCAGAAGACTGCAGGAGTGAAGGGGATTTTTGTGAAAGATACTTTTATTGCCCCAAGACTTCAGAGAGGAGAAGGGGCTGGTGCTGTCCCAGGGTGAGAAATGTGGGATAACGTGGTGGGATCTGAACTGAGGGTGTCACCCTGCATGTTCCTGTTCTCCCTGTGATCTCCAGTCCATGTCTCAGATCCAGTGCCAAGGCACTGGCAGCCAGCTCTCCCAGGGCTGCTTTCCTCCAAGCACTGCAATGTGAGCTCCTGTGGCCCAGTCCATGCAGTTTTCAGCTGCCAGAAACTCCAGTCCTGAATCCTTCATTCATTTCTTTCTGGCTGGACAAGGGAGGAGCTGGACTGCAATGGCAGGACCTGGATTCCCTCTTTGCACGATGGATTGTCTGGGTGCCAGCCATGGTTTTCCCAAGGTCTGGCCACCCATCAGTCACACAACATCTGCCTTTCCCGGAGTTGGACTGATCCTGGGAGACTCACCAGCTCAGCATCAGTGGAGCTAGAACAAACTGAGGCCCCTTTCTTCTCTGGAGGTTTTTTGGCCATTCCAGCAGCAATAGCTGCTGTTCGTGATTTGCTGAAGGATACACCCTACCCAGGCCTCTGCTCTGCTTGTTTGTGTGGTTCCTGTGTCACTAATGGGCCTTGGCCAAGCCCTGGGATGGTGCTGCAGGTGACAGAGCAGGAGACAGAAAAGGCTCAGGCCAAGGGAGAGCAGAGAAACTGGTGTTGGTCTGCTTTGGACCTTTGGGGCAGAACAAAACATCTGTGTCACCAGCCCATCTGTCACCACTCAGTGACACAAAATACAAGACTTGGGAGCCTCTAGTTGTCCTTGCTTTGACCTGGATTATTTTTGAGATGGTTTTTGTGTCCAGGGCCCACCTGGGCCTTACAGCAGGGGGAAGGTCTGTCACCCTCTCTGCTCATGCAGTCGATCCGTCCTTATCCACTGCTTGTTTTGCTCTGTGCAGAACTTAATGTCTTCTCATCCTCTGAGCTGTTCAGTTCCACATGAAGAGTTTCACCCTGGCAACATCACATTTTCTTTGCAATGAGCATTTTTCTGAGAAATTTTCTGGGGTTTTTTTATAGCTGCACCTGCCTCTACTCCAGCTCCCTGTGACAGACAAGCTGCATTGGAGGTGACCCATGTTCTTGAGGCTGATTTCTTTTCTTGTCTGCCTTCAGGAGCAGGGGAGTTTATATTATAAAACAGGGCATTTTCTTAGTTTATTGAGCCTTCCCTGTGGTGCTGAGCATTGGCAGGAGAATTTCAAGGAGCAACTGCTCTGGCAGTTTGCAGAAGGGCTGAGGTAGCTCTGCTTCAGGATGTGCTGCCTCGCAGGGACAAGTTCCCATTCTGTTTTCCTCCAAAAGCTGAGATCCAGACACGGAAATCCCCATGTAAGTGTTCTGCAAAGAACCAGAAACGTAAGTAAGAAATTTCCCTACTATGTTTCATCGAGGAAGAAAGGAAAACGTTGTGTTCCTTCCTCTTCGCCTCCCCAAAACTCACAAATAAAATAAAAAAGAAACCCAACAAAAAAGTTACGTTGTGGAGCTGAAAGGCTCCTTTGTGAGCTGCTGTAGAGCCCTGCAGGATCCCGGCTCCTTCCTCCTGCTGGAGTTCAGCTGGAGCAGAGGGGCTGCACATTCCTGCTGCTGATGGAAGGCTCTGTCCCAAATGTTACCGCTTCGCCTACACGCAACCCAGGGCTTAAAAATGTTTTGCTTACGGTGCTTTTATTTTAGCTGTGTGGGGTTTTTCAGGTCATTAAAAGGTTTGGATTGCCTTCAGGAGTTAGTCAGCTAGAAAGTTCTGCTTTGTACAGTTGGGTCGTGTTTAAGCAACATGAGCAGCAAAGCATCTGCATGTTTTGAGTCAGGAAAATTATTTCCCTTTTAGATAACTCCAAAAAAAAAGGCTGAAATTGCTTTATTAGACTTTCAAACACCAAATTTATAAACCTCTGGGCTGAGGCCAAGCAAGGGAGATTTGTACCCAAAGGAGAATTCTTCCAAAAGCAAAGAAAGAAAAGAGCAAGGCTCGAGTTTAACCCCTGCAGGATATATTGTGCCTCTAGCCCAAGAATTGGTGGAAGTTCTCTGTTCCAGATAAGCTTTTCTGGGCTGATGATTTTGCTCAAGTTGTTTTTCATTATTATTTATTTACATTATAAGTTGTTGCATTGCCTCCCTCCAAGCCCATCAGCTCTCCATGTCCTCCCCACAGGGCTGTGCCAGCCGAGGGCGGAGCTGCCCTCACCAGAACAGATCCTGGACGCTCTGAGTGGGGCTGGATTCTTCAGGCCAAAATTTGAGTTTCACCAGTTGTTAAAAAACTTCTCAAAGCTTTTCAAGTTTCAGATTAATGTTTTCCAAGAATGGGTTCTGCTCAATTCAAAAAATATGAAAAGGAAGATGACTCATTCAAATGGTGAATATGGCAAAATGCTTTTTTCCAAAGTGCACATTTTTTGGAGTCTGAGTTAAAGCGGTTCTGTCACTGAAGGGATTTTGAGGTGAGGAGTAGAAAACTAATAGAGGAATAACCATCCCTGAAGAGAGATGTTGTTTCCGAGCTGTAGAAAGCTGGGGTTCATTGTTTATTTGTTACTGAAAACATCAGATGATTTTGGGGAGGTCCTTTGCCCTCTGCCCTGCATCCCAAGATCTGTTTTTCCCGTGCACATTTTCCAGTCTGCAGCAGATATTCTTATGAGATGCTGAAAGTTTCTTGGGACACATTTTCCAGCTTCCCTGCCCACCTCCCTATTCTTACTGACTTTTGCAACTTCCTCAGAAATTCTTTTGTTTCACAACTGTAATTACTTGGTCTGACCTCAAAGGTGATATAGAGTGGGGTGTAAGGGGATTTTTAGTTGGTCATTTTTTAATTCATGAGTACTTTAGTCTGTCTTATGACTAAGAGTAGCAGCATTTCTTGACGCAGTTCAGAAATGGCTATTCCTCAAATTTCGTGTGTTGCCTGATTCTTGTTAAATTTGACTAAAGTACTTTTTAAAGCTACTTAAATAGTGCATATCTTTTATGGTTTGTTTATGCCATTGCCTGTGAACACCAGGACAGCATTTTGCATAAAGCTATTGTGCCGTAGCTGCTTTTCTTTGAATGATGGGTGGGAATTCAAACAAGTAGCAGCTGTGGAAAAATCCTGGGCTTTGCTGTCGAGGTTCTGCATCTGATACTGAGGGTTTCTGATCTGGCCCCTGAGTTTATGAAGTTGTGCCAAATTAATACCGGTGCCTAGAAAAATGATCTAATCAAGCAGGTTAATCAAGTAGAAGTGTACAAATTCACAAACCCACAATCATTTGTTTTTATTATTTTTAAAAAATAAGGAAATTAAATGCAAACAGTGCTCATTACTTAAGGTTGAAAATTTTAAATTCAAAAACACTGTGCCAGTCTGCAGCTGTGGTTTCCAGCGCAGTGCAAGCATCATTCCAACAGACATATGGAATATTTTGCAACACAGTTACATTATTAGATAATGTGACAAACAGTATATGTAATTTAGGATGAATATGAAACACTTCAAACTGGCTTGGAAATCCTAATCGTTTATGATCCTTGACTTGCAACTTTGGGGTTTGTTTTCCAGCTTGCAGCTTTGCCTGTTGCTTTCATTTAGGGCTTGAACATGATCTCTGCTCTGTGCTTCTTGCAGTCCCACACAGGACAGTGGAGGGAGCTTTTTCTCCCTTCTTTTCACATCTGCCTTCAGTAAGATCAGGACAGAATCACCCTGGGGGAATTCTTTTGGCCCATCTCTTGTGGAGGCTTTGCCATCACTGCCTGTGGTGGGCAGGCACGGTGGTGGAGCCGGCTGTGCCAAATCCCACGGGAGCTGAGCTGGATGTGCTGTTCACTGCTTGCTTTCCTGGGTTAACAGCAGTTGCCTGTTAAAATGTGTCCAGAGGAGGCCATGGAGATGCTCTGAGGACTGGAGCCCCTCTGCTCTGGAGCCAGGCTCGGAGAGCTGAGGGTGTTCACCTGGAGAGGAGAAGAATCCAGGGCAACCTCGGAGCCCTGCCAGGGCCTAAAGGGGCTCCAGGAGAGCTGGAGAGGGACTGGGGACAAGGGATGGAGGGACAGGACACAGGGAATGGCTTCCCACTGCCAGAGGGCAGGGTCAGATGGGCTTTGGGAAGGAATTGTTCCCTGGGCGGGTGGGCAGGCCCTGGGACAGGGTGCCCAGAGCAGCTGTGGCTACCCCTGGATCCCGGGCAGTGTCCCAGGCCAGGTTGGACATTGGGGCTTGGAGCAGCCTGGGACAGTGGGAGGTGTCCCTGCCCATGGCAGGGCCTGGAAGGAGATGGCCTTTAATGCCACTTCCAGCCGAGACCATTATATCACCATGGGCAGCTGTGCTTTAACCACGAGCCTTTGTTGGCCATGTGCGGCCTCGCAGCGCCGGTGAGCCCCTCACCGCCCGCTCCGTCCCTCAAGGGGCCGGGCAGAGCAGCGGAGAAAAGAGCGAGGGAGCGAGGGTGGCGGCGGTGGGCGCCGGGGCAGCGCGGCCGGCGGATCTAAGCGGAGCTCTTTCTCTTTGCAGACACCGAAGCTGCCTCAGGAGAAGGAGCCTCACAGGGCAGTAAGTACAGCGGGGCGCGACGGGCCGGGTGTGGAGGGCCGGGCCGGGCTCCGCTCCCCGAGGGCGCCGCGGGGTCGTGGCTGCGGCGGGGCCGTACCGCAGGCGGCCGGCAGGGGGCGGCCTCGCCACGGAGATGGCGGCGGCGGGGCAGAGCCGGGGAGAGCGAGCGGGCGCGGATGGGGCCGTGGGCACGGCTCGGGGTCTCTCACGGCACGGCGGGGCCGCTCCTCACGGACTGCGGGGTCTCTCGGGGCACGGGGGCATACCCCCTCACGGCCCAGCAGCTCAGACGGTTGTCGCTGTCCCCCCGCCGAGAGGGGAGCGCGGTGCCCCGGGCACTGCCCGGTGAGCGCTGTGAGGGGCCATGAGCGAAGCTCCCTCTGCCACCTTTGCCGGGGAGGGGCCGGGCACTGCCAGCCTCTCTAGCGGCGTGCAGCCCTGTATGATTTTTAAACCCGAACTGCAGTTCGGGGTGCGTGCCCCAGCCCCGGGGAGGGAGAGCCAGAGCCGGCCCAGGGCTGAGGAGAGAGGGCCGGGGCAGCAGTGGAAGAGGTGACACCAGAGGGAGCTGGGGACAGGCTCATGGGCCCTGTGAGGGGTGAGTGGGAAGATGGAGCCCAGCAGCTCCCGGTGACAGGAGAACTGAGAGATAATGGGCATGAAGTGGAGAGAAGAGAGGTTGAGGCTGCGTTGAAGGAAAAGCGCTCCCTCCTGCGGTAGAGCAGGCGGTTCAGAGACGTGTGTCCCGCATCCTTGGGGGTTTAGGAGACCAGCCTGGGTAAAGTCCCGAGTAACCAGGACTGAGCTCGGAGCAGACTCAGCTTTGACCAGGAGGTCAGACCAGAGATCTCCTGAGGTCTCTTGCTACCTGGGTTTTGCTCTGTGTTAGGTAAGAGCCATGATTCCCACTGGAAAGGTAAGTTCCCAAAGTGGTGGCTGCAGACGGCAGCTTGGAAGCACCAAACTTACCCTGGGTGGGTATAGAAATGTTAGAGAAATAGTAAAGAAAAATAAGAAGTACAAGCAGACCACTTTTTCTGAACTCTTTCTTCACTGTGTTCTGTGGTAGGTGAATAATTGGCATTAGCATAGGGGGGTCTTGGCTTTCTGTCTGCGAAAGGAAGCAGGACTGACTTCACTGCAGGTGGGGAATGGAGATCCTCAGCCCTGAGCTGAAACATCTCAGTAGCAAACAGCCATCCCACATCAGTGTGTACACACAGCGTACTGCTCACAGGGGCAGCTGTGCTCTGCAGCTGAGCCTTTCTCTTTCCCTTGACAGAGTCGGACTCTGTGCAGGGCGTGGAAACTCCTTTCCAGGCTCCTGACCCCTCCTTTGGTGTCTCTCTTTCAGTCATTACTCAGCTGCCTGTTGGTGTTTTACTTACTTTGGGACTTTACAGACTCATCTCCTAGCTCCCTTGCTCTGAATTTTGCTGGCAGGCACTGCTATGTTCTGGGCTAGGCTGTGTGCATCCTGGCTTGCTGTTTGGGTATTGGGTACTTTTACCAGAGCTTGGGGACCACCTTGTGCAAAGAGAGATTTTTTTTTTTTTTTTTTTTTTTCTGTAAGTCAGCTTCTCCCCACCTGTTGTGTGAACTTTTTTGGCTGGAAAAGATAGGGCTGAGTGAGGTGTGAAGAGAGAAAAAGACATGAGGGCTCACACCTTTGCTGTGTGGGCAGACTCGGTGTTGTTGGAGCTATAGAAGGATTTCTGTGAATGTAAATGCCTCTTCTGTGGTGTCTGGGGTGGAGAGACGGGGAGAAGGGAACATCATGGGCAGAAGTCTGGGAGAGAACAGCAAGAAGCAGCTGCTCCCTACTCCAGGCTTCTGAGGAGTTGCTGTGGTGGCACTGGAGGTGGAGCAGGGAGCAGTAGGAGGGGCAGGAACTGCTTCCATCTTCATGCAGGGTTCAGCCCCATCCCATGAAGGAATTACTGATGCCCTTTTTACCTGCCACATTCATATCCCAAAATAGTCTCATCGAGCTGAATGAGATGGAGGCAAAACCAAGCCACCAGAATGGGGAGATGGTGAGTGGTGGGGTAGGGAAAGGGGAAGAAGGATCCACCATGGCCATGCCCTACTGGAGGGACAGCCTGGATGTGTCACCTGTCCTGCAGAGTGGCTGTGAGGCAGCTGGGCTGGTGCTGCTGTGCCTAAGCACACATGGTTGTAATCTCCTGGCAGAGTCATCTTCCTCTTCCCTCCTCATGCTGCAGTGAAACAACTCAGCTCTCTTCTTTCCTCTCTGTGCCTTCCGCTCTGAGGCTGGATTAAATCCCTGGCCTACCCTAGTTGCTTCTGCACATCTCTTCTCATTTTTCCACTCAATGGCTCTCTTGTTTCCTTGTCAGTCTGTTTGCTCCTCATGTATTTTAGGAATTTTTTATTTATCTTTCCTTTCCTGCTATTTTTGCTTTGCCCACTGCTGCACTGCTGTTCCTCCGTGACCCTGTCTGGCTGTTTACACCCTCTCTTTTACAGATGTCTACATTGTCCCAATCTCCCTCTGCTATTTCTATCTCTTTAGGAACCTCTACATTCATGGTCTCTGCAGGCATGGTTTGCTGCCCTCTCCCAAAATTTCTCAGTATTTAAGGGGTACAGGAAGGTGTTGTTTTCTCTCCTGTGCTTCTCTGTGGGACATGGATTGCATCCATCCTGAACCTATGAGTGAGGAGTCCCTTGACCAGCAGTGGGGCCCTGGATTAGTTCACATAACTCCATTATACTACATTAGTTCACATCACAAACTGCGAGGTTTGAAAAGCTGATCAGATTTTCTCCATGGTCACTTGCTGGAGCCAGCTGTTCCTCATGGCCACTAGTGGTCACCCAAGAAGCGTTGGTGAAGGCAACCTTGTGTGTCAGGTGACATCTGCTGCCTGTGCAGAGCACCTGGGCTGTGGTTCAGCTCCTGTGCTCTGCTCCCTGGGCTGCCCTGGAGCAACCAGCTCTATTTTGAGAAGCAAAGTCAGGGTGTGAGAGTGAGCCTGGGCTGCGGGGAGGACAAGGGACTGACTGGTGGGTGAGGCTGTGCTGGAATGTGCCCTTGCCTTCAGGTCTGAGGGGCTGTGGTCACAGGGGCTGTTGGGGGAAGGCCCATTCTGGCCTTTTTTCTTCCTGGGAGGAAGGGAGCTGTGGGGCCAGCTGGGACTCAGATGAGATCTGTTGTTTGTTTGCTGCCTGCCTAAAGAGGAGACAGTAGTGTTTAGACTTTCCAGCTGGGAAAGCACTTTGAAGACTCCCTTGAGGAAAAACTGTTGCATTTAGTTGGTTATTTTCAGCCTTTGGGGTTTGTAGTCGATAGATGGTTGCTCTGGGACTCACTTTATTGTTTTGGACCCATTCTTGAAGAGCCACAGCTCTGGTGGTGAGGAGGGGATGTGCTCACAAGAACACTGCTGCATGGCTTTGGGAGCTCCTTTTCTAGCCTTGGCTCAGGGTCCAAGGCCAGAATTCCCACATGAGAGAGAAGAAAACAATGCAACCCACAGTGCTAATGTGTTAAAGAGACTTGCCTGACTGCTACCAACTTTAACTGGCAGGGACAAGGAAGAGAAAAATTATTTTGGAAAAACTGTCTATTTGGTATCTTTTCCTAGACAGCTGTGGCTAGTTTGACATCTGGGTCACTGACGGTTCCCATAGAAGAGTCTGGAGGTGTTTTCTGAGATGGTCATATGCCTGTGTGGTTTGCTCCAGACTCTGGGAAGTCCTGAGGGAAGGTGTTTGGGCTGGGTCTGTGCTCTCATTCTCCATGGGAATTCCAGTCATGTTTAGGGGAGTTACAAACTCGAACAGTCTCCCTTGTGCTGCTCACATTCCATAGCACATTCTTGGCACCTGGGCAGGTCGCTGAATAAACCCGGGGCAAGAGGGGTTCCAGGGCCCAGTAGGGGCAGGGACATGGCTGAGGCAGTGGCTCCTCTCACCTGAGCAGGTGTTTGCACTGTGCCAAGGTGCGGGGTGGGGTGTGTCCAGTGGGTGGTGTCCAGTGGGTTGTGTTCAGTGCGCATGTCCCAGGTTGGAGACACAGCTACAGAACCACAGAGAGCAGGGTCAGATGGGATGTTGGGAAGGAATTGTTCCCTGTGAGGGCAGGGAGGCCCTGGCACAGGGTGCCCAGAGCAGCTGTGGCTGCCCCTGGATCCCTGGCAGTGTCCAAGGCCGGGCTGGACAGGGCTTGGGGCAGGCGGGGATGGTGGAAGGTGTCCCTGCCCATGGCAGGGGTGGAACAAGGTGATCTTTAGAGGTCCCTTCCAATCCCAACCAATCTGGGATTCTGGTTCTGTGGTTGGAATATTCAGTCTGTTGGAGTGTGGTGCCATCCTTTTCTGTAGGAAAGAGGAACTTACACACAAGAACATCTTCAGAGTAACCATAACTGGCTTGCAGAGCTTGAAGGGGAACTGAATTTTATGGTTGCCCATGAAGTTGACCTGGGAGTGTGTAGGCACCGGAGCTTTGCTCTGCCTGTTCACTGCTGCTCTTTCTTACAGTGCTCTGCCTCTTCAGACCAGCCCAGGGCAGAACTCAGGTTGCTCTGGCAAATGTTAGTATGACACTTGCCTCATTTCATCTTAGCAATGGCCTTTCAATACCAAAATACCAAATGTTAACAGATACAGCAGACAGTGCTCCCCGTCCATAGTAGTTCTAAGCCCTTTTTCTGGCTGAGCCTCAGATCACTTCCCAGAGGAGTTTGGAATTCTGCAGGCAGGCAGGAAGCAGCAGGACAGAAAAAGAGTGATTTGCCGAAGGCAACAAACGTGTGAGTGTCAATGGAATAAAGTGCAGGTCCCTGGGCTTGCAGCCCAGTTAATGCTGGGCACAACCCTTGGATTGGAGTGCCCTGGGAAAGAAACCAGAAAATGCACAGGGAAGTGGGCAGGGAAGGATTGCTCAAAGCTGAAGGTATCCCAAAGTACCACTGATACATTGACTTCAGGTATGTCTGGTTAGTGATCTGGGTCTTCGTGAGTGCTCTTCTTCCCAGGGGAGAATTCCTGAGTCTGGGGGAGCAGTGCTGATTGATACTGTAGGGAAGAATCCTGCCATTCCTGGGTTCTTTAAATAAAGCACAGTTAAAAGTGGGAAGAATCAGGATGTGGTGCTTTCGGGAGCCTTGATCTCCCGTGTGTCAGTCAGGCTGGCTTAATCAGGACAACTTGCTGACAGTGGGGGCTGCGCTGTGATATTCCCCTGGTAACACTTTCCTTGAGGACCAAGTTGCAGTTTAAGGCAGGCTGTGTTCCCAGGCTGTACTGTGACAACATCCAGGGGATGGGCAGGAAAACAACATGGAAAACCAACTCCACTACAAGCCGCTTCAACTGCTCTGCTTGCTCCCATTCCTGGGGTGTTGCAGTTGTTACTATGGTAATTCAGGGACATTTGCTGGAGGCTGGAAGACCACCAATGGTTGTTTACTGGTAGATCCTGGCCTTTTTGTCTCCATTTCCTGCTCCTGTGTACATGCAGTTCTGTTCAAGAGGCACAGCTGGATTTTGTGCTGTTTCTCAAAAGCCTACCAGCAGGTTGATCCTGCACAGCTCTCCAGTGACCTCCCCATTTTGGGAGATGCTTCAGAGCCCAGCATACAGATCCAGTCTGTAAGGCCAGAGCATCCCTGACAGCCACCTTCTCTCATGCCTTAAATCCTAGCATAAACAGGAGCAGCTGTCAGAGAACATTAATGCTCACTGTGACCGGCCCCGCAGACTTGAAACTCCTGGGCCACATCCCACAAAATCCCAACTGATCCCAAATAACACAACCTGATTTGTCTTTGTGTCTCTTGGCCTTTCTGTTGTGTTGATGCCCTTTTCCTTGCTTGAAAGTCATTTTTGAAAATCACAAATACCATCTCACAGTTAAGGATATATCCGGGTGTTTCAAACCACCCTCAGGCTGCAGGAGAAGCGAAATGTGGTCAGTGGAATTTGTCAGACAATGTCACCACACAGGCTGATGAGCAGCTCAGGAGCAAATCCCGGGGAAGGCAGGGATGCACAGCACCTGCTGCAATGTCACAGGGTTAAAAAGAACTGCTTTTAAGCATAAATAGGGTGGCAAGAGGTGCCAAAATGATCTTCAGAAGAAGTACTTTTGAAAATTTAATAAAATATATTTAATATAAGTACATCCTGAGTTTACTTTCTTCTTCCCCATTTGTAGCTGCTCATATTTACTTATTGTGTGTACCTGGGTGCTGGGCTAAGACAGGACAGTTGGTGGGAGGGAGTCACTAACGTTCACTAGGTCTAAGGATGTTGTAGGCAGCAAACAGAACATTTTCCTTTCCAGTGTCTCAGCTAGATGCCCTCAAACTCATCACCTGGGCACAGCTGTGCATCCATGTGTGTGTCCACTGAAGTTACAGTGAGGAAAGAAAGAAAGTGGTAGTATTTTTTTTTCCAAAATGGAATACCCAGTAAATATTTCAGAACCCCATAAATAAAAATGATTGATCTGATCTTTTAAAAACAAAAGCCCCTTTGGGCTCTGACTAAGTGTGAGAAAGTTCAGCCTGAGAAGGAATTTATTTGGAAAAGCAGTGAAAGGTTAGAAGCGGGGATGTGGGCTGGAATATGCCTTGCAAATGTTAGCTGTGGAGGCACAGTGCTAACGCCTTGCCTGTGCAAAAACATTTGGAGGGTTGTGAATTTAGATCATGAAATTATTATAGTCAAAATTAAGATTTTCTTGCCCACACCTTACTCATACAGGATATGGTGTTTGTAGTGTTCTGACAGGGATGGGAAGATCTGGAGGTGGTTTGCTGGTGTTAATTTATAGTTGAGGAAGAACCTTTAGCATCTCTGTTTCTTGATTAATTTTCAACATAAATGTTTCCTTAAAGTAAATGTAACTTTTGATTTCTTTTACTTTTCTGGAGGATAGCAGAGGAAAGACCAGGAAGTTGCTTTGTTGTGCTCACTGACACCTTCTCCAGTGAAAAGTGTGATACAGTGGGTGCTGTATGTGCACACCCATGTGCAGCCACCACCATGACCTGTGAATCATTTACAACTGCCTGATTCATTTCCCCAGTGCTCTTATTTAATAATTCTCCTGCTCCTTGGGGAGAACTGTAAAAATGGATTTTATTTTCCTAACATGTTTGCATTTTACGTAGGTAAAGTCTCTTTAGGTTCCCATTTGCCAAACAAGGAGATGAATATGTTCATCTGCACATGTAAGTGACCAGTGGGCTGAGACCAAGGATGATAAATTTCAGTGCAGGAGGAGGAATTAAGAACATAATAAGAATCTTAGTTCAGGGATTTGCACTGTGAAGAGATTTTGAGTATAAAACCCGAGATACTGGAGATACTTATCCCAAGATATGGGGATGATCAGGCTGGAGATCAGGGAAAGGTTCTTCCCCCAGAGGGTGCTGGCGCTGCCCAGGCTCCCCAGGGAATGGGCACGGCCCCGAGGCTGCCAGAGCTCCAGGAGCCTTTGGCCAGCGCTGCCAGGGATGCCCAGGGTGGGCTTGGTGGGGTGTCTGTGCAGGGACAGGGCTGGGCTGGGTGATCCTGGTGGGTCCCTTGTAACCCAGAATATTTTGTAATTCTGTGACCTGTCCTCTGTCTGAGGTGGGTGAAATTGGGAACAGTTCCTGGGTATCTGGTGTGTTTCCATCCAAGTCCCAAAGATGTGCTCAGGAACAGGACACACACTGGAGGGTTTGATGTTCTGCAAGTCCTGCAGTTACATAGCTCTGGAGAGGAGGAGTGTCTCTCTGGGTAGTTTTAATCAGAGATTTTAGAAGAGGAGGCTTTCAAGTTGTCTATAATTCTGTGATCTTCAGATGATCTTATACAGAATGTGCAATTCTTTCTCAGATGCTGCCCAAATTGACCGTGTTTACAGAAATCTGGATGTTAATACTTGGAAACAAATCTCTTACAGAGTTCCTAGGCAGGAAAACAATAGAGAAATATATTTATTTCAATAAAAAGAAGATAAGAATTTTAGTCATCCCAGACTGTTCTGGTCATCCCTCAGTTTGTCCTCAAGATGCCAGGAGAGTTTTAGTGAAGGCAGAAATACATCTCTGGTATATCCAGTGAGGGATGCACTTTCCATCTTCCAGTGTGGGTTGGAATTTAGCAACAAGGAGGTGTACAACAGCTATGCCAGTGATTATTCCAAATTATTCTTTCAGCCTGACCTTTTTCTGTTCAGCTGCTTGTTGGCATCTCAGCAGTGTTGAACCTGAATAGCAAATAAACCCATACACCTTCAGTATTTTAAATATTTTAATTCTCAGTAGCTTCCCTCCTAAGGATCTTCATAACCAGAAAGGCAGAGGAAGACAGGGATCACCTTCCTGACACCTTTTCCTTTCAGCCTAAACAGAAGGGTTGGTGTTTTTGATTACCTCGGGTGATTGTGGAGAGGAGGGTCCTGCATTCCCCTGGCTTAATTTAATTTCATTGTGTTCATTAAGAGGCTTTATGGAGTCAGGATCTCTTCTTCAATGCTGCTCAGTCATTTAACTAGCACTTCTTCTTTCCACTTTGGAAACCAGGCAGTGATAATCATCCATGTAAATTCCCATCTGGAAATCACAGTAAGAACAGAATTTCTAGTCCTGGACAAATGAGTAGGAAAAAGTCAGGAGGAGGTTTGCTTTTCTTATATGAAACTCCCAGTGCTACATAATTTAATCCAAGCAGTTGTGAGACAGATGAGTGGTGTGTTCCCAGCCAAACCATTTTAACTCCAGAAGGGGCTTTAAAATAAAATTGTCTTTATTGTGTGTTATGCAGAACTCCACAGTGTGAGCTGAATGGACTTTTTCACTGGAGATGGAGCTTCAGATCCTTATTGATAGAAAGATAAATCTTCCCTCATTTTCAGGTTATGTAGGTACAAGTACACCTATTTTTTTAATTGTGCAAGTTGAGGTAGTTCATTGTCAGATTGCTGGGAGTAACACCTTAGGATGCTGATTAGACCATTCTTTATCTTACCCTTATTTACACTTCAAATTTACAAAAAAAAGAACCCTCCCCTGCCCTGAAGTGACACCAGAATGAGGCAGGATGGGACATGATCTGCTCATGTTGTTACATTGTCTAGTGTCTGAATTCTGTCATGGAGCCTCAATATCCTGCTTCATGATGCTGATTTGGGGGATAATTGTAATATATTAATGTTTTTGCTTTAAATGGCTAATATTTGCTGTCTGTTTGGATTCAACCTGAGCATACTTTTAACTGAGAGAAGGAAATTCTTTGCTGTGTAACATCCTGAGAATGTCTTTTGTCTCTCAGCATCCAGTGAGTAGTGTCCAAAACACTTTTTCCCCCAAAACCTTTTTTGAAAAATAATAGGGCTTGTGACCATCAGACTATTCTGAATAAGGGTTCATTATCTCAGAACTTAAACCAGAATATTTGCCTCTGCAGGGAAATTCCTGGTAGTCTGGCATCAAGTTTCCAAACCTAGTGAGCTTACATCCAGGCCTGGATGGTGTGCATTTAAATCTCTATTGAGATACATTCAGCTGACACATGGTTTCAATAAAGTATCACAGAAATTACAGATTTCTCTGGCCACTGACTTGAAAGCTTAAAAATTGCTGTGAGGTGAATTCAGCCCTGTAGCTCCTGACTGCACCCATAGCAGCTCGTCTCAGGACCTGGAATGGCCCTGGAATCCTTCATGGAGAAGGCAAGCACGAGCCTGGGGCTCCATGCCCTCTCACCTGTCATTTGGCCCCTTGCCAGCTGGAAGGTGAGCACCTTGCACCAATTTTTGGGTCATTTCATGGGATTTGACCCCCCTGTGTGAGGGTTTTGGATTATTCCTGACTTGGCAGTTTGCATCCCAAGGATGCCCCTCTGTGAAGCATGGGAAGCACAGTGTTAATCCAGTGTGTTCCTTGATGTCTCCTGTGTTCCTGAAAGAGGCCAAATGTTTGTGGCAAGGAAGTAAATTATTGTGAACTGAGTGATATTGGAATAGTTTTCCCACAGGGAAAATTTTTCCTTACCCCCACGTAGGATCTGGCTTGTGTCTTTGTGTGTGAGGGTTTCTGTCCTTTCCAGAATTCTGGATTTTATTATTATTTAATCTTTACTAATGTAACTCTGGGTACTTTAATCCTGTTATGGGTTTGCTGCTGACTTTGGGCTCAGTCCTGCTCCCTTTTCAAGGAATTTTGCCATTAGACACCTTTAAGTAGAGTTCTGATGTAAATTGAAGCTGACTTTACTGGCAGCTGTGTCCCTGGCTGTAAAACACCACTGTAAGGCTGTAACCTGTGTGCAGGACACAGTTCCAGTGGGGAGGAGAGGGAGGTGTGTGCTCCTGTCTGCAGCCCTGACTCTGCCTTTCTTCACTGCCAGTCTGGAAGGAATCCTCCAAAGATGCCAAAGGCTCAGCTCAAAGGAATTGTCTGTGAGCCTGCGCGGGGAATGTCCTGCCAGCTTAGGAAGCCATAAATGTGTTCCTTTCCATCTAGGTGCCCCTCTGGCTGCGGAAAGGGAGAAGAAGCCTCTCTCCAGAGCTGTCTTTGTGCTGCCCTGGGTGGAATCCACAGAAACAAGTGAGGGTCCCAGATGTTTTGTTTTTTCCCTGGTGTGTTGTAAGGAAGCAGCAGCTGCACTCTGGGTCTTCTGGGGAGGCTGCTCCGGTAGAGTGTGTCCTGGACACAGCGTGGCAAGCTGTTTCCCAGTGGGAAGCATTCAGCATGTTCCTCAGAAAATGCCATCCTTTCCTGTTTCTTTGCATCAGTTGGGTTAGTCATGGGGACTGGCTCTTCCTGAAGAGTGCTAGTGTTGCTCATGGTTCCTTCCAGTGAGGCACATATCCCAGGAAAGGTGATGCTTTTTCCAGGTACTGCCACAGAGCCATTCCCCAGCTCCAGCCCTCTGAGTCTGTCACCAGCAGGACTTGAACATCTGCCAGCAGATTTTCAGGAAACAAGGAATGTGAAACTAAGAATCAGAGCACGTCATCGACTGTCCTGTGGTCCACTGGCCAAAGCTGGAGGGATGATGCTGATCCTTTGTGGTTACTTAAGTCCCACTCAGAAAGCCTTTTTGGGAGTCTTGAGGCCCAGAAACATCATAGCCCAGCCCAGAGAGGTGATATAAATGTACTGCAGCTGGAAGAAATCCAGCCCCTCCCGTTTAAAAGCTGCTCCTGGACTTTATGTTTGGGAAACCTTGTTTGCCAAGGTGAATGAGGAATGTGAAATTGTCATAGGATGTGTGATGTAGAATAGAATTCCCTATGTTGGTTGCTTCCTTTCCCATTCCCAAACCTGCTGGTGCAAAGGAGCCACCCTGATCATGGAGCAGGACAAGCAGTGCTGTCCAGACTGCCCTCTTCTAATTTTCCTGCTTTTATCCTGACTGGGACCTGCAGCACTTCTGGATGTTAGGAAGAATTCAGCAGGCTGTTGTGATGTGTTTACATTCAGCAGTTTTGCCTTTCCACATGTGGAGGCTGTCCCTGCTAGACAGCTGTTCCTGCAGTGCTCTGCAAGAGTAGCATCAATAGGATTCCAGGGTATCTGCAGAGTGCCAGTTGCTGAGAGAGCTCCTCTATCAAGTACCTTTTGTGGCTTCTGCCATTTGAAAGCTCAGTGTGATTTCTGGGCCAGGTGACAATTATTCTTCACCTTGGATAAGTCCTTGAGGAGCTCCTGCAGCTGCTGTGGGGAGAGCCCCTCGTTTGGGACCCTTCATGTGCTGTGCTGGCAGCATTGCAGGGATGTCAGCTGGGTGAGACTGTTTCCATCTGGGTTTGTGGGATGCTGTGCAGAGCTCTTGGAGCCCAGTGGGAACCAGTTTGTACCCAGCTTTTGTGGTATTCCTGCACTTAGGAAGGCAGGTTAGGTGGTCTGTATTTCTAGCTGTATTTTTAGTGGTACAGAGCTCCTGACCTTTCAACACATTTCTGATTGCTCTTATTCCCTTCCTGGGTTTCTAAAGCAAAATCCACTGAGGCCAAGTGTCCTAAGGAAAGAAGTGCCTTGTTCTGGCTGCCACTGCTGGGCATGTGTTCTCTGCCCTCTCTTTCCTGCCAAAATGAAATATATGCTGTCTTCTCTGGGGAATATGTGAATCAAACCAACAAAAATTCTCCAAATCTTGAATGCAGGATGTGGGAAGAGAGCTGAGCTCAGCCCTGGGGCAGGGGGTTCAGCCAGTCCCAGTGAATGCTGGACACACCACGGGAACCAGCTAGCAGCAGCTCCTGGAGATGGGAGAGAAGAGCAGCTCATTCTCTCTCTGTTTTGGGGGTCCACTTGCAAACAGAGGGGTCAAAACTTCTTTCAGGCCCTGTGGAGTTATTTCATGGGGTACTTGAAAAACCTGCCCGTTTGCCATCTGAGTGTGTCAGTCCTTTATAGCCGAGGAGCTGCCTTGAAATGAGGCTGTAACTTGCCTTTTCTACTAGTAGCAAGATGAGGTGCTCTATTTTGGCCTGTGTATTAAAGATGAATTGTGAGCTGACTAAATAAGTACAGCTGGTACTCACCTGACCTCTCTCTGGAATCCCTGCTCCTGTTGGAAGGGCTCCTGAGCATGAAGCAGAATGATACTTGCTGGAGTCTGGGATTTGACCAGATGTCTTTGGAGCATTTTGAAGGTCTTTGTTTGCAGCAGGGTCATTACTCAGCTGGCAGCAAGGATGTGCATGCCAGTAAGGGCAGCACTGAACCCATGTGCTGGGGGCTGAGGAGTGTCCTTCCTTGCCCTAATAGTGCCTGCTGATGTGGTTGTGCTTTGTGCTTTGGGTGAAGCCCCTGATGACAACAGAGTTTGAGCAAACTTGCCTAAGCAGTGTTAGTTTGGCTCTGTCTGGATCCACCTCTCCAGAGGTTTAGGGATGGGTTTCAGTGTGGGCTTGCAGCCACACCTCAGTACTTGGAGTCCCTTGCAGCTCTTCCCATGGCAAGCTGTGCTACAGGTACTGGATATTGTGCCCCAGCTGGAGACCTTGGGGTTGGAGTTTAACCCTCAGGAGGAAAATTGCCCTGGAACAGGTTCCCTGTGGGCACAGCCTAAGAGAGCTCAAGAGCGTTTGGACAATGCTCTGAGATTGTTGATGATTGCTCTTAGATTGGTGTCTGATCCTTGTGGGTCCCTTCCAGCCCAGGAGATTCTGTGATTCTGAGTGGTACTGCAGAGCTAGTTCTGCCCGGAGAGTTTCTTGCTAAGAAAGCAGTGTCTGCTGGGCTCAGCACTGGACGTGTTCGAAGGCTGTCAGCAGAGATGGCTTCATTGGCTTTATAAGGAGGAGGAGGTCTGGCTCTTGGGAGCAGCCTGAACAGGGACTGTTGTTCAGAGAGGTAAAGCTTGGCTGCACATGGGCAGCTCTCAGTACTTTGTGAATTCTCTATGAAGCTCTCGTCTCTGAGGCTGGGGACTCTTTGCTGGGTGTTCTCTCCTACAGAGCCAGATCAGTGCCAAGCTGGACCAGCTGGAACAAATTCTTACTTCTCTGTAATCCCTGGAGATCCTTCTGCCTGTAGGGACAGTCCCCTAAGAACACAAGCAAACCCCTATTCTCCCGGGCTGTGCTGTTGCACTTGTTACATGTTCCGTGTTCCCTGCACTGCCCAGGGAAGAGGTGCTCACACCCAACATGGGCTCTGCTGGGGACAGTAAGATCCCCTCTGTGTGACAGGGACCACAGGTAGCCATGCCTGGCCTTGTGAAATGGTGTGTTAGTTAGTTTTCTTTGGTTCTAACAAGTCTTCTTATTTACTGAGCTCTTTTCTTCCAAACTAAGGCCATCATAGTTTTTATTCTCTGAATGTGAAAGTGCCTGATCTTTGGGACTCCTTTGAAGAGTTAATCTTCAGTTGGTCCTGTAGAGCTCATTGCACTTCAGAAAGGAGGTTGGTTCCTTGGTTTGGGGACACCCATGGAGGTGAGACTGACTGCAGATGCCACCTTAGGAGTTTCTCTGCTACTTGACTTGCTAATTGACTGTGCTAATTGACTGGGAGGTTTTTGCAACAGCTACACAGATACTCAGCAGCAATCATTAGAATATCTTAATTGTGGGAGAGGGCCCAGGGTAGAGGGAGTCACTTAGCACTGTTGTGTGACCACAGAAGGAGTCTGCACAAGATCACATAATGGAACAAACACAGTTAAATGTGACTTGCCAGTGCCTTTACCACTGGAATGTTCTCGCAGGTGTGTTCTGCTGCTCCTCCTCCTCTCCCTCAAGCCATGCATTGTCTGTGCAGTGAGTCCCTTTCTCCTTGCTTGTCCAGCCTAGACTTCTAAAAACCCCTTAACTCTAGTATAGAACTGCTGTGCTCTGATTCAGATGCAAATATTCAGATTCAAGTATTTTTTAGTCACAGAGGTAAAGTTCCAGTGCCCAGCTATATAACACTGTTTAGATGTGGCATTTTTCTCTGCCTAGATCATCATAGCTTCTACAGTCACTCTGAAAAAAGGGTGACAGTGATCCTTTATTTAGTGCTGAATCCCATGTGCTGCTGGACTAAGTGATGAATCCAAGTCAGTGATTACACCGTACCAATACATCCTAGCTTAAAATATGAAGTAATTTTAAAAATAAAGTGATGGAGAAATAAAATAAAAGCTTACTTAATGTGCACAGTCTGGTGTGTTTGAACACAGCGTGGAAGAGGTAAAAACAAGGCTTTAACTTTGCTGATAGTGGGGATACATGGATACAACTACACTGCTGCAGGGGAGCTCACTGAATAGCAGGTCCTCTGTGGAGCCCTGGGAGCTGCTGTCTGCACTCCTTGCTCCTGCTGGGAAGGAAACACACTGGTTTTGAGATCCTTTGTGGCTGTACAAACCATTGTGTTTCAGTGTGTTTGCCGTGGACTTTATTATGTTTGCCACTTTGCTATGGGCTCAGAGCACCAAGCCATCGGCCTGAGGTCGTCTGACAGGTGAGGTGACTGCTGAGGGAGGCCAGTCTGTACCCCAGGGTGTGTCAGGCAGCAGAGGGAGGAAAAACCCCACCAAGCTGACCAGGGAAATCCTCCTCTTGCAGGGATGTGATAGCTGAGCTAAAGACGCTGATCCCCATTCAGAACAAACCAGATTCATAAACACTCAGAGGTGTTTTGCATCTGCCCCACACAGCTGTGCTGAAGGGTTGGTTGATGCTGGGATGAAGTGATGGGGTATAGAGAACAAATGGATGTGAAACCAAGCTTCATCAGTCCTCCCTGAGCACCTTTGATGCCTTGGGAAGGCTGACCTGGAACAGAGACTAGACAGAGCTAAGAGAATAAAGTAGATATTTATTAAAAGGCCTTAAAGGACACACCTTGGGCAGGACAAGAGCCTGGCCAGGGCTACACCCCAGATGGACCCAAAATGGACGACCAGTCACAAGGTCTCACACTTTTATAAGTTTTGGTCCATTTACATATTGGGTTTAATTGTCCAGTTACAGCTTCAGATTATGAAGTCCCACTCTTCTTGTTTTCTCTCTTCAGCCCACCCTTGTTTGTGCTTTGTGGCCTGAAAACTTGTGACAGTTGTCCTTGGTCTCCAGCGGGAAAAGGATTTGTTTTTTCTACCTACTCTGTGAAGAGAGCTAACACTTAATGTGAGGCTCAGAACTACACACCTAGGCAGCACAGAATCTGAAAAACATGAAAGCTAAAACTTAAGGCATCACCTTACTGTCCTGCATGCCTTGGATTGTTGGTTCTCCTGGGTTTGTTGGTTCTGACAGGATCCTGGGTGCAGTTGGGAATCAGTAAACAGCAGCAGTGAGAAGCAGGTGTGTGCTCACATCCAGTCCACGTTAGAGTTGGTGTATTAAGGTTTTGGTTTCAAACAGCTCATACATTGACTTTCTGTTTAGTTCTCCCCCTTTGTCCCCATCTGACCAACACCTGCTTGTCCCTGAACTTGCTGAGCCCTGAACTTCCAAAGGAGATGCCAGCAAGGCCTGCTGCCCTGCATCCTCATTGCTGTGAGGTCTGTGGGGTCTCCCCTAGAGAGCAGAGGTGTCTGAAGAGGAAATAAATCAGAATATGCCCCAAGCCATATAGTGTGTGGCAGGGGGGGCAGCATGAGGCAGTGGTTGTCTGTGTGCCTTAGAGACCTGACAGAGCACATGGGATGTGTCAGTGCATGGGGGTGCCTGATTGAGCAGTGTGGTTGCAGTGCTGGCCTTTCACCTCAGAGTTTCTAAACTGGTCTGTTTTCTTCTTCCTACAGACAATTTTAGGTACACGTGTGACATTTGTGGGAAAAAATATAAATACTATAGCTGCTTCCAAGAGCACAGAGATCTACATGCCGTGGATGGTGAGTAATGTTTTGACACTCAGACCCCTGAACTAAGCTGAGAAGTCTGGGGAAGCAGAATGTGGCTCTGCAGGAGCGTGTGGCCTGTGGTGTGCAGGATGTGGCACTGCACGGGTTGCCTGTCTTTGCCATGGAGTCACAGCCTACAGGCACTGCAGGAAGGCGTTTGCTGTGCCTGATTTTCTCTGTGTGCATCAAAACAACACCTGTGCTGTGACCTGGGGACCTTGCAGTGTGTCTGCAGTGAGGTTCATGATGAGGCTGGAGATCCTGGGACGGAGTGCCTCAAGGTACATGGTCAGCCTGATTATTTGCTGGAAAGAAGTTGGCTGCTTTTTAGTTTCTGAATTTTCAGGTTTGTTCCCAACAAACTTCTCTGTGAAGTATTTCAGATTTCAGAGCTGGGAAATGTTTCATTCTTGTTAATCACTGTGGTAGTGAACTGATGAAGTTGTCAGTGGCCCTTAAAGGCCAGTTTTTCCTCTGTGACTGTAGATGTGGCCTAGGCTGGTGACACCCGACAGAAGCAGACACCCAGTGCCAGAAGCAGTGTTTCTTTATTCTGCACTGGAGAAAATGAAGTATCAACATGTTGGCTTGCCCCCTGCTTACTGAACCCAAAGCTCCTCACCTCGGAGCCCACAGACACTCCAGACCTTCCCGGTGTGTGCTGCAAGCCTGTCAGAACCGTTCCTCACTTGGCCAAGGAGAGTTCCAGAAAGAGGCTGCTCGGAGAGCAGCAGGTTTTGAATGACTGGGCTGTCTCAGAAAAGCAAGTGGTTTTTCACAATACATGGTTGTCCAAAAAAATGGTTGTGTTTACCTGGAGTGTGTGGACATCTGAATGTGCTCTAAGGACAGCCAGTGTTCTCCTGCACGGCACTGCTGCCAGCTCCCTTCCTCCTGTGGGGAGCCAGAAGAAAATTAGTCCCACTGACAGTCACTGTGAGGGGAACAGGGCTGCTTCAGTCCGAAATGTCTCAGGGAGGGCCACAAGAGGGCTTGGAATCAGCTCCATGTGTGTGCAAGGACTGTCCCAGCTCCTCCCTGGGGCTGCTGTGTTCCAGCACACGCAGGGATGAGGCAGCTGTGCACCTGAACTTCACCTGGGCTGTGTCAGGGTCAGAACAAAGGCCTTGAGCATCTGTGTGTATTAGGGCTGGGCATGCTCAACCAGGTCCTGTGAGGATGCTGCTGGGAAGAGGAGGGACTGGGGCACAAAGCCTGGTTTATTCAGTGGGGCTGAAATGTGCTGCAGCTGTATGTGAAATGCAGGAGGAAAACAAGACCATTTAAGAGGATTTAATTTCTGTTTTGTTTCTTCCCCTCCTTCTTCTATTCTGTGTTAGTTTTTAGTGTGGAAGGGGCCCCAGAAAACCGGGCAGGTAAGCCGAGCTCCTTTGTGTGCTTTATTTTACAAACCTTTTCAAGCATTCAGTAGTTCAGACACAGCAGGTCGATTCTGAACTTGTAAGAGTCAAAGGAGTTTTGTCAGGGATTGCAGTGGGACAGGGAGCATCCTCTCTCCCTCCCCAGTGTCTACAGCCAGTAGGTTGATGCCCAGCCCTACCAGATACCAGGCTTTTGTTGCACATACGTTTGGTCAGGCTTCAGACAATCAAAGAAGCAGGTGTTTCATGTCTTTGGTGATCTTGTAAATTGTTCAAGGCATAAACCAAATTCTTCTCTAAAGTGGGTTGGGTTGTGATTTGTTGCTAGCTGTGCTGTTAGCTGGTAGAAGTTCCAGGTCGGTATTTGTTAGGTGATGTGCCTGCAGACTGCATTGCTGTGCCCACTGTCAGCCAGTACAACAGCACTAGAGGGGAGATTCCCTGGGAGAAAATCAGGAAATATGGATTCAGACTTTTCAATGTGTTCATTCAGTTTTTCTCTGTATTTTTTAAACATTAATTCCTACAAGGCCTGTTCGTGGGCTGGGAGCAGGGGTAATCCTGGGGCACCTGAGGAGGAGGGACAAGTCAGACAGAGGGGTCACTGGTTTGTAATTCCTGTCTTCCAGTCCTGTTACAGATGGAAATATGATTACAGGTGCAGGAGCATTCAGTGCCCATGCAGCTGTAGAAGGCAAAGCTGAGGTGTTGTCAGCTGTTCTCTGGTTCTGTTCTCTTGCAGACCCCTACGACCAGGCCGTCATCGCTGCTGACGAGGTGAAGGAGGAGGAGCCTGAACCCTTCCAGAAGATTGGGCCAAGTAAGAGTTATTATTGTTTCAAATAAAAAGTAAAGCTCAGGGGTTCACACCTGCCTTTGGCCTCAGTACCTCTAGAGCAGGAAGCACTGCATTACACAGAGGGCTTGGGATTTGGGTGCTCACAGAGATATGTTCAGGCTCAAAGGAGCATCAAAGAGCCCTGGCCCTAAGAACTGCAGCTTTGTGATGTGTTCTGCTCAAGAGCTCTGCAAAGAGAACGGGAAGGGAGCTCAGGGGAAAAGCAATCTGGCAGGGATGAGAGAGGGCTTGAAGGTGCACTGAGAGCTGGCAGGTGATTCATTCACAGTGCCTTTGTGGTGGGTCCTCAAACAGAGCAGAGGGAAACAGAGAGAACAGCAGGTTTTGCCAAAGCATTTATCTGAATTTTCCATTTTGGCAACAATCGATTATCCATGGATTTTCCTTCGTCTTGCAGCTTGCTGCCAGTTCTGTACTCCCAGCACTGGCAAGAGGAGAAGGTGTCAGTGTGTGGTTACACTCCATTATTTACAGTATACCCAAAGCAGGAACAAGCACAGTTACTCCAGAAAAGCCCCTTCCCCTGCAAGAGAACTCCACAATCCCAAATAAAAGTTCTCTAATACTTGAACTTGACTGTTTGTTTCCTGGTTTGACTGTTCCTGTTGTCCATACATCCGAGACTTTCTGTAACCAGAGGACAGAACTGTGTTATCTGTAATTCAGACTTTAGAACTGCATTCTCTCCCTAGTTTTGCACACTTGCTGTAATTTTGGGGTAATCATCTGCAGCTTGTTCAGTTCTACTGGACTTTTTATGCATGGTCCTTCCCTCTGTTGTGAACTGTTTCCTTTCTTGGGAAGGAAGGACATGTGGATTACAGGGCAGGCGAGTTCCACATGCATGAGGAGTATTTGTGTCACCTGACCAGTTTCTCTTTCTGTAAAAAGAAACTGGGGGTTGTGTGAGAGGGCTGCCCTCCTTTCTGACCTTTGTCCTTGTTCATTTCACAGAAACTGGCAATTACACCTGTGAGTTCTGTGGCAAGCAGTACAAGTACTACACTCCCTACCAAGAGCACGTGGCTCTGCACGCCCCCATCAGTGAGTATCTGCTGCAGGGCCAGCCCGCTGCAGACTGGCACCTCCAGGGGCTGTGGGGAGCACCAGGCTGCCAGGAGAGACTTCACTCTTGGGCATCCTTCCACTGGAGCTGTGGGATTGCAGTGGGCAGGACACAGATCATGTGCTGAGCAGGGCACTGTAAAGCTGGGCTGGGATCCCCTCTCACAGGGACACTGTTAGGTCTGGAATGTCTCTCAGCTCCTACCTCAGTCCACGGAATTCTACACATGTTCCTTCAGGGGTTGATGGTTTAGGCTCTGGTTTAACTGAAGTGATGCACAACATTTTTTATACTCTCCTAAATAATAACTGAACATACATGTTAGGGAAGAATTATCTTTCTTATGAGCTTCTGTGGAATTATTTCAAGCAGTGAGTTAAAACTGGTTTCAAAATCATTTAAATGACCTCAGCAGCTTGCTACTAAATCACACTCAATAAATGATTTATCTCAGGGAGCTCAGGACAAGGCAGTCGTCAGCAAACTGCACAGCACTGTGGTCTGCACTCCCCGCACAGAGGGGAGGCTTTAATGAGCAGTTCAGAGTAATTCAGTGCAAAATTTGACTAAACATGTTGAGAGAAATTTTTGCTACCTGCTGGATTTGAATACTTTAAAAAGTCTGCAGAGAAGTTCTTTACAGCTGGTCTTCCTGCTTCCTTCCCAGCACTGCCCCGAGCTTTGCTGCGTGCCCGGGGTTCCTGCTCCAGGGTTAGAGATCGAGGAGAGGAGGGAGGAGCCGAGCTGATCATTCTGCAGCTGCAGCCGGCAGGGGGCGCTTCCACCCCAAAAGCACCTGGAATTGGGTTTTTGAGGGATTAAGTGAGGCACCCTTGGGTTTATGGGAACATGGTCCACCAGACTGTCGCTTTTAAGGTTTGGTGGCTCTTGACAGGTGCCATGCAGGTTCTCTAAGCTTGGATATGGACCATGGTAGAAGGTGCAGGGCATAAAATACATGTCCAACATCATCATCACAAAGTTAATCTTGTTGTCTGCTGTCGGCTGAAAGACCTGCTGCAGTGCTTATATTTGCACACATTGCAGTTATTCCTGTGGTTCCCTGCCCCTGGGAGCTCCACCTCTTCACTGAGGTGTTTTCTGCCCTCAGCAAAGCCATTGGTGACCAGCAGTGGGTCCATCTCTGCCATAGGGGGGCCCTTGGGCAGAGGGCTCTGAGGTCTCTTCTCCCCCTGCAGAGAGCTCAGGAGCAGTGTGCTGTGAGCACCGGGGCTTTGCTCCACTCTAGCTAATTCTTACCTTCCCAGTGCTTCCCATTTCAAGGGGATTTATTGCCACTGACGTCTTTCCACCTTCCCAACTAGTTGTAGTAATACCTGAGCTACTGGCTCCAGTCCAGGCTCTCCAGCAGAAAAGAAACCTCAGCTGTGTTTCTCTGAAGGAGTGTGCCTACAGAGGGCCCTACAGTTCCAGTGGCCCCCCACAGGCCCTGCCCCTCTCCTGGCAGAGGCAGCTCAGGCTCCTGCCTGATGCTGTGTGGCTCCTGGGAGCCAGTTCTGGAGGAGGAGGCATGTTCTGAGTGCTGGGCTTGAAGCCATTCTTGCACCATGATTTCTGCAGCAAAAGAAAAGAAGCTGCCCCTGCTGTAGGCCAGATCAGCAGGCGCTGAGCTGTGCAGATGGGTTTCAAGTCCTTTCAAGTATCTTTAACTCAAGATCAGATCAAGATAGTATTTTCATAAGGTTTAATCCCCTCCCCATAAACTTTTCTTTCTCCTTTTTTTTTTTTAACCTCTTTTTTCCTCTCCTAGTTCCCATCACCAGTAAGATTTATGATTTACAATGACAAGCCACTAACCCTGAGGAGCATATGGGAGAGGGCATGATGAGCTCCCAAGGCAGGCTGGCCAGTACATCCTCACACCTTTCTATTGCTTAGACTCTGTTCTTCCCAAAATCCAAGGTTCTGTGAGGCAGCTGTTAACACCTGACTTTTGGAAAGCACAGCTGGCTTTTCTTGGGTCCTTGCAGTCAGAAGAAGTAAAGCTGAGACTGTGTCTTTAGCCTGGTCTCATTCTTCTGGTTATAAGGCAAATGCTGAAGATTCAGTCCTAATGGGAATGGGTGAGGAAAGCCCTTCAGCATCACCAGTTCAGTTTTCTGGGTCACTGCTTGAGTGCAGGCTTCCCTTCCGGAGCCTGTGTTTCTGGTCTTCTGTCACAATGAATGAAAAGTCATTGAAAATGGGTAAAACAAGGAATGATATCCTGCAGCTTCAATAGCATCTTGCAGGAAAATCTCTGGTCAGTGCTGGTGGATAGCTGCTGTCTGGAAAAGAGCTCTGCTGTGGGCTTCCCTGGAATTGTTAATGCCAAATGTCTCTTTCCAAAGTTCCCTTTTCTGAGTGAGGAGTAGGGGCTTTTTCATGAGGTTAGAACTGGGCTATGACTCTTTAAAAATAACATTCTTATGCTGTTTCTGTCAATGTATTCACTCTTTCGAAGAAGGCTGTCAGAGGCTATTTCCAAAAAATAAAACTGGATTGTAGGCACACTCATTGTCCCAGTTTTAGAAACATTTCTGAATGGAGATTCATGGGGGAGGGTTCAGAGATGTTTCTGTCCTTCTTCAGACTCTGGCTGCTCTGTAAGATGGAGCTGACTGAACCACATTTGCTGGGGCTGGGCTGTTGGGATTGCTCAGAAGGATTCAGGGCATGAAGTGACAGAACAGGGGGAATGGCTTCACACTGTTAGAGGATGGGATTAGATGGGATTTTGGGAAGAAATTCTGAGTACCCAGTTATGAATTGGGTCTTGAGGCCCTGGCACAGGGTGCCCAGAGCAGTTGTGGTTGCCCCTGGATCCCTGGAAGTGTCCAAGGCCAGGCTGGATGGGGCTTGGAGCAGCCTGAGATAGTGGAAGGTGTCCCTGCCCACAGCTGGGGGGGTTGACAAGATGATCTTTAAGGTCCCTTCCAACCCAAAGCAATCTGGGATTCTGTGACTCTGTGATGAGTTTGCGGTGCAGAGAAAACCTGGGGTACCTGGGATGTGAACTGGCTATAAATGCACCAGGAATGGGATTGAGCTTGGTGAGTCAGGCTCAGGAGTGTGCATTCACCTCTGCCTGGTACGTGCAGATATGGCCTCAGACTCCTGGGTCATGGAAGTGTGGGGAGAGACAGTAAAACCAGCACAGCTCTCCATGGCTCTGCTTCCAGGATGGAAATCTAAAGGGATGTCAGGGCCCTGAAAGTACTCAGAGCTCTGGAAGGCCCTGAGCAGCCCCACATGGGGCTGTGCCCACAGCCACTCTGCTGCTCCAGCCTAGCTCTGAGCCACACACCTTGCCTGAGCTGCTCTGCAGGATACTGGTCTCAGCTCAGTTGTGGATGTGCCTATGCCTGGCTGTGGGTCCCATGGGTTTGTAGCCCAACCTACAGCTGCATTCCCACCTTGATGTCAACCCTCTCTGGGCACCCTGGACCTCACTGAGCATCACTGGTCCTGGTTAACCTCACCACAGCTGATCCTGCTGCTGACCTGTGGAGTGACTTGCCAACCTGGCTACACACCTGTCTCGTTGCCATGAACCTCCTGATGACCTGGACTCGTGGTTGAAGCTGGCTGTCACCTCTGGGCCTTGCTCACTTCTCGCAGGGTCTGTGGGATGGGCCATGCCATCCCTGGGATCATTCTTGGCTCTCCGGGGGCAGAGACCTACACACACCCTGACACCTGAGATGCTCGAGGAAGTTCATCAAGGCTTGCTGCTCAATTCCTTTCCATATGGGATGCACACTGGATACAATTTGTTCATCCAAAGTGCTTAAATGCAATGTTTCATTAAGGCAGCTGCCATTTTGGTAGCACAGCTGGTTTCCACACAGACCCTGCCTAACCAGGAAAAAAACAGCTCCAGATTCCAGTTGGATGGTATATCTTTGCTTCCTCCAGTTCAGTGAGGGAAATCTATGACCTCAAGTGCTTTTCCCAATCTGATCCCACAGTGTTTTAGCAACAGGCTCCACCTGTTTGTGTGTGTAAAGACAGACATTACAATTTTGATAGGTTTGAGCACAGGGTTTTTCCTGTGGAAAGACCTGTTTGCCATAGCCAAGGTGTCTGCTCAGAGTATGGAATTTCGGGCCATTGTTAAGGAATCATTTTCCAACACATTCAGTGAAGACAGTTTTTTCTCCAAAGGTGATGGTATAATTTCATCTGAACCATCAGAATGGTTCCCTACCCGTCCTGACAAGATATTTCTAAGCAAATACCACACACAAATGGAAAAGTGATGTTGCTGAGACAATCTGGTCCCTGTTGTGGTGGTGCATCATGGTAGTGTGTGGATTTGTGTGCGAGATTTTCTCCTTGCTGCCACATTTTGCCAACCACAGGACTTTAAGGTCTTCCCAAAACCAGGAAAGCCAGAGGGACCACTGTGATCTCTGGGCTGCCTGGAGAAACACATTCTGTAGGATTGCCTTGATTGAATTGCACACAGATATGCTTTAGAGAGACATCTAATCTTGCTCTTGAGTGACAGAAAATGCAGCAATCTCATAAGGTAATTATTTTGATGAGTTATTGCCTCGACTAAATTAAGAGTAAAATTAGCCAGCTGTAGCTTTGAGCACTGGGTCCTATTTATAACCTTGTCTGCTCAGTGAAGGAGGACTAAGTTATTGAGTTTCTGTCCTTTCTAGACCTGGCCTAGCCTGCTCTCCAGGCCCTGGTTAGATCACAGGAGTGACTTATGTTTCCATTGTAAGCTCTGCTGATCTTGGCCCTTGGTTATCCTCTTGTCTCCTCTGAGTGTTCTCCAGTCTGTTCTCCACCCTCGGGCAGGGCAGGCACCAGCCCTGGGTCAGGGAGGATCTGAGAGCTGGCACTGCCTTCCTGATCCCCTTGGAAATTTCTGATTGCTCCCCAAGGAGCACCTCAGCCTTTTCAGCCACAGTGTCACCCTGGGAGCTCCTCTGCAGCTGTGCTGACCAAGCACAGCAGTGACCGAGCTTTTCCTGCTGCCAGGCTGGAGCCCTCGCTGTTCTCAGCATCTCCTGCATCAAGTGTGTCCTTCAGCACACCCTGGGCCATCCTGCAGGGCTGCAGCACAAAGAGTTGACTGACTGCAGACCATGCAGTGAAAATCACCCTCCACATCCCTGCAGCTTCCACTGGGACAGGACTCGGCTGCCTTCTGAGAGGGTTTGAAAAGCTCCACAGCAGTCGTTAGAAGGTCAGCTGCCCACAGCGCTGTCTCCAGACTTGCTGCAGATTTTGAGGCAGGACGTTTTTGTGGCCATTCAGCAACTCAGGATTTTCATTTTTAGGAACATTTTGGCCTTCTCATCAGCCTGAGGCCGTGAGTTCCACAGTGAAGGTGACTTTTCCAGAGTAGAGCAGAGGAGCTGTGTGATGCTCTCTACCTGTGTTGCTCAGCCTTCAGAGGGAATTTGGCATCTGATGAACTACAGACTGAGCATTTTTTCCCAATGAACTGTTAGCTTCCTCCAGACTGCCAGAACTGATAGTCCTTTGTCTGTCTTGCATTGCTGCTCAAAACTCTCTCTCTGCTTAGTGTCAGATGGAGCAGCCTCCACTGCGGGGTCTCAGTTTGAAGACAGCCTGCTTAATTTGGGAGGAAGAAGAATACATTTTGGAGGTCATCATAGCATTGAGACTTTTGTCCTCAGGTCCAGAGCAGTATCTGGGCTGCAGAGGATGTGCAGTGGTGGTCTCTGTGTCTGGCACTGAAGAGTTGCTGATGGCTGTTTCTCGTGGCATTGATGGGGAATAAAGCAGCCATTGCTGGGAATGGCCCTCATGGGAAGCAGATGATCCACAAGCTGGAAATTTTCATATCTGACTACATTTTTGCTGGCAGTTTGGCAGCAGCTGGAGGAAGATTATCCATGGAGATTGAAAGGAAGTACAGAGAGCAAAACAAGCCTCCTGCCTATTTGTCTGGCTGGAGTCCAAGCAGAGAAGTATCCTGACTAAACTGTGAGCAAACCAGTGCATAATCTCCTGCAGAACTACCCTGACATGTGAGGAAATGTCAGCCTGGGGCTGTGTGTCAGAGGAAGTGAATCAAAACCCCTGGAACTGCAACTCCCTGTGAATGTACACACTCCCAGCCCCCAGTGCTGCTGATGAAGGTGAGAGCCAGTTACAGTCAAGGTCTGTAAAGTCCTGAGATTTTGGAAATAAGCGTCCTGTCCCAGCCTGGGGGACTTCTCTCCTCTCCCGTTTCAGAGTCAGGCTGTGGTGCTGCTGTGGCGTTCCCCTGAGAGCTGCTCAGTGTGGATGAGTCTTTCTCACTCGCAGTGGGTGGGATGTGCAGGTGCTGCTGTTGTCCCTCCACCTTTAGGCACCTCACAGTATCACTGTAGGATACTGTGGTATTTCCCACTGGTAGGAAGGTGGGACTGTGCATTAGTTGAACCTTCTTTGTGGGCAATTTTTCATGACAGGTGGTTGGAGTGGGACTGGGGCTTCAGGACCCACATCCAAATTTCCATAGAAGAGGCCTCTTAGGAATGAAGGGGTTCTTAGACAGTTTCTCCATTTTTGTAATGGTTTATTTTAATCCCTGTGGCCCAGAGCAAGGGCTGTCCTCCTGAAGGTGTTTCAGATGACTTTTGGCATTGAAAATTCCTGGTGATCCTCACTGTGTGCTGCAGAGACCACAATATAGATGCATTCAAAGAGCATATCCCAGTAATATTCAGAATTTCTCCACATGTCACCAGTCTGGAGATGGGACCAAAAGCCTTTACTCCCTCTGCCTCTTAATTCCATTCCATTCCCAACAGTGCCCTTTCCTTTGTATTTGGTCAAAGAGACAACGTAGCTGGAGATCACTAGGATTTATTCAAGGCTCAAGAAAAAAAGATGTAGACTTCTCCCTACTCAGAGCTCTGAGTAGTTTAGAAACCTGTTCCCAAAATTCAGTCCACAGAAATGGAGGCCAGAGCTGCAGGTGCCCCCAGCCAGGCTGTGGAAATGACACAGTGCTCCTGGATGGATGGGGTGATTCCTGCTGGAGGAGGAATGGGTTGGTCGTGTGGCAGTTAGAGGTGTGGAAGGGAACTAACGAGCTTCACCAGTGTCCCCTCGGGTGAGGGGGGAGCCCAGCTCTGTCCCAGGGGCTCGGTGGATCAGCAGCTCCAGCAGGCCCCACTCTGGGAGCCCCCTGGCTGTGCAGGCACTAGTTCTGAGTGTTCATATCCAGAGTTCTCTCGATCTCCACTCTTCGTGGCAGTGAAGACACAGGCGAGCCAGTCCAGCAAAAAATCTCCGGCGTCCATAAACCGCTGTTCCACCCTCCTGCACCGCACCCCCTCCGGGGTCCCGCCCGCATCCCAATCCCAGATGTTCCGCGCTCCAAATTCTGGATCCCCAGGAAGCAAGGCCATCACAGGTACCAATTGCCTTTCAGCTTTCTGAACTGCTTAGTGTCCAGGCCTGCCCTGGATTTTGACCCTTCCTGGCCTCAGTCTGCTCCGTCTATGACTGTCCCAGAAAAGCTGCTCCCAGAAGCAGTTGAGGGGATTAGATCCTTTACAATCTCTTCCCAGTGACAAGTTGTTTTTGTTAATCATTGTATTAACCACAAGGTACAAAAGACCCTGTTTCAAATCCTGGTGTCACAAACTGAGAAGAGCTTCCTGACAAGGATTGGTGTAATGGCTTGTCCGGAATGGGGATTTTTGCTTGGTTTTCAGCACTGTTTGGCATTTAGTGTTTGTTTCCCTCAAGATGATGTTTTCAGGGCTGGGTCTGTGCCTTTGGAAGTGAAATGGAGTGCAGGTGTTTTCACAGGGCTCTATTCCCCACAGGAACCTCCGAGAGAGAAACAGAAAAATCGATATTACAGAACCATTACTGAGGAGTTAGAAAATGCAAGTTAGGATTGATCCTCCCATTGTCTCAGTTTCCTCCTTCCAAACAAGATCAAGCCTAAAAAAAACAAAATTAAAAAAAAAAAAAGAAAGCAAAGACTACTGAAAAATAACAATTAATAAATAGGGTGTGAAAGAGTGTGCCATGTGCAGTCCACTGGGAAGCACTCTTAAGTCTGTGGGATTGATGAATAGAGATTCCATCTGGATGCAGAAGAAGGGCTGGTCAATCAGACGGTGTTTAAACACCCCTGGAATGTCTGGCATGGACAGATGCTAAGTATGAGAGGTGGCTGTAATGGGAGAGGCCATGGATGCTGAACAAGGATTGGTTTTGTTGGATAACACACATCCACAGCTGCCAAGGGCTTGGTCCATACAGGTAATTGTACTTCACATTCAAAAGGTTCCAGTACAAGGAGAGAGAATACAGTGAGCTGCCCTCTCAGTGTGGGAAGGGCACAGTAGGACCAAGCAGGTGCATTAAACCAGATTTTTCTTGCTGCCAGACTTGGGGGAGGCTTTGTGGGAAGCTAAGGGATGAAGGCAAAACCACCATGCAAATTCTTTACAAAGGTCTTTGGAGACCTCCATCTCACTTCCTCTTGAGACCTAAACCAGGACTTGAACCTGGGTCTCTTGGGAGGGGTGGGTTGACCCAAACCATTTTGTCACCATCTGATTTTCCTGTTATTTAAGGCCTCGTTTCTATTATTTATCTGTCAAATGGCATAGATAGATAATGTCTCCAGTTCCTTTTCAGCCCTGCTTCGTGTGTTTCTATTTCAGTTGATTTGGTTACCAAGTTTGCTTGAATTCTCCTGAATTTTAGGAGTCAGGAGTGTAGTTGATTGAGAGTTTGAGAAGCCTGCTCGGGACTTAGAAGGGTCCACTAAGAGCTGGCTGGGCCAAAATCTACGGGCTGGGCTCTTTCTGCAGTTCAGGTCTCTGGGAGCCCCAAAGCCCACATGTGTGAGCCACGCTGCAGCCCTGGGGGCCTGCAGGGACCCGGGGCCTCTGCCAAGCCCCAACAGCAGCTGTGACCACTGCAGTGGTCTGCAGGAGTAAAATCATGATCTGGCACCAGTTTTCAGCAGTCCCCATCACTCCTAAATGAAAGACTTGTGTCCTCAGCCCTGCCCAGTCTGCAGGCTGAGCCCAGCAGAGCCAGGCCAGGCCATGTCCCCGTGAAGCCCTCGGGTGACAGTGGGCTCCAGAGTGAGAGTGCAGGGCAAGGGCCTGTCCAGCACAGGCCACACACATTGCTTTGGCCAGTTCATTTCTTTTTTAATCTCTAGTTTATCCTTTGAGCTACTACAATAAATCCATTTGCCTGGATATTGCAAACCCAGTGAAGTGAGACAGGACCTCAGGGGCTGAGGGACACCAGCTTGAGCAGGGCGGGAGGCCCCGAGCTGTGCAGTGCAGTGATGTTTCAGGGCTCTGTGGCCACTGCCAGGGGCAGGAAGCACCTGAGTGCTCCAGGGGAGCTCTCCCAGTGCAGTCACTGGGAACTGCCCTGTGCTGTGGCTGGAGCGTGCAGAGCAGAGCCCTGCCAGGAGCAGGGCCAGCCTGCCTGGCCCTGGGGGGCTCTGGGAACAAGGGCACTGTTGGGAAGCACAGAGCAAGAGGATCTTCCACAGCTTTTCCAGACATGGTGGGCAGGTCCTGAGACAACCCTTCAGGCCTCTGCTTCAACATTTCCGGGAGGGTGTTTATGAAAGGAGCGAAGCTGAGTGGGAAGCACAAGGAAAGCTGGTACAGTGCTTCTGACACTTTGGTGTGGTGCTGAGGCCCCGAGTTGAGTCTCAAATTGGTCACCTGTGCTCATGGGCTTTAAGGGCTGCTTGTTGCCTTAAGGAAGAGTAAGATAAGGGTTCAGTTTTTTTGCAGGGGAGGAAGCCATGACCTTTCTGATTCAGTCAGGACTGGTGTTCATGGGCTCCCTAAGAGCCAATCCAGGCCACCTCAGCCAGAAAGCATTCAAGAAAAATACCCACCTGTTATCCCTTCACTGAATCTGGCCCATTTGCCTCCAAAATGAGGTATTTGACCTTTCTGCTGTATTCAGGGTCTGTGATCATGTGGCACAGGAGCATGTCTTGCCTCCTGTCTGCGTGGTTCTGCATCCAGTATTGACCAGTCACCGTTCCTGCTTTGTTCTCCACCCAGCAGAAAGTGCTTTCAGCAGAAGAGTGGAAGGCAAAGTGCAAAACAACTTTGAAGAAACAAACAGCAATTCCCAGAACTCCAGTGGTAAGTGTGGTCACCCCTTCCTGCCACTTCCATGTTCCTCTCCAAGCAGGATCCAGCTGTGCTCAGTGAATGTTGATGGGTTATGGGGTACCTTGTTTAAACTCACAGGCAGCCAGCCCTCCTGGGGTAGTGCCTTATTCTCCCTCCTCCCCAGGTTCCTGGCACTCCAGCCCTGTCAGTCAGGGGTTGTGGAAATCCTACTGCCAAGGACCAGGTACTTGAGCAGAGAGTTTTCAGAGGGGAGCCAAGATGTGGAGAAAGGATGGATGGAGATCAAACAGAACTTGTGCTGTGTCTGTGTATCAGTGCAGCCCTGGTAGAGCAAAGACATTTGCAAGCAGCAAAGTTTGAGGACTGTGGATAGAACAGCAGTTTGCTGGTTACAGTGATGCTGAGTGTGGCTGTTTACTTAAATGTCACTGTAACCAATGTCCAGCTGTTTGTGCAGTCACTGCATGGAGGTCACAGTGAATCAGATGTGTGTATGTGAGACCAAAATATATGTGCTAGAAGGAATGAAAATCCCCTCCACTTGTGCAGTTTCCTTGCAGTATAAAGTCCAAGTGGTAGTAACTGAACATAACCAGTGGCCTAGACAATTTTGTTCAGGTCCACCACCTATAGAGTTTTTTGTGCAAGGTTTTCATCCTGCCTGTATATTGCCCAGCCTTCCAGTGGGCCACTACCAATTCTTCATGCTCCCTAACTGGAGCAAAAGTGACAGACCAGATGAAATGCAATTTTGGCATCTTGCTGCAGAGATAGATAACATGCCAGCAGAAAAGCCTGGCCTCTCTCCATTCCCTGTACAAGAGAAGCAGAATATGTGGTGTTGGCAATGCCTCTGGCTGGAGTGGACAGACAAGGGGTGGGATATCTCCCTGGAGCAGGTTACACAGTGTCTGTTGGGGCTTCTATCTGCCTCAGAAGCAAGTTAGGGGCTTTCTGGAGCCATGTTGAAAAGCAGCAATGTTGTGTTGGAAAACTCATGTGTGGTAGCAGAGTGGGTGATGGGGAATGGGGAAAAGAGTTGTTTGTTGCTAAGATACTGTGTGTTGTGTTTTGGGGAACAATCCTGTACTAATCCATCATTCGCCACAATTGCAGCTGGTCATTCGGGGACGGAAAAACCTAAAGAAAAGAGGTGTAAGCAGAACCCATCAGGTGAGCTTGTCTCTGTTTCAGGCCCTTAGTCCTGTTCCTGTTGGACAGTCAGGAGTCCTTGGGGCTGCCCAGGCCCTGGTCAGTGAGCCTAGAGAGCCCTGGCTGTCAGACATGACTTGAAGCAGTGTAGTCACTGACTGCCAGAGTCCCCAGCCTGGCTGCAGCCCTGGACGTGGCCCTGGCCGCTCAGCAGTTTGTGTCTTGTCTTGTGTGGGTACTGTCACTGTTTTGAAGGGTTTCAAAGCCTTTAAGTGCACATCTGTAAATGCCAATATATCACTTGGGTCCCTGACTCCTCTGGAGCCATTGGAAAGCAGCAGCCTGATATTGTACCTATTTTATTCCTGTCAAACCCTGTACAGCCAACAAAGGAAGGGCAGAAATATCTTCCTTCCTATCAGATGGCTCATTCCTGAAGCCAGGAAGGCTGCATTGTAAACCTGCTGGCTGCTCTTGTCAAGTTTTGCAGGAGGGGAGATGAACCTGTAGCGTGAACCTGTCCAGGAAGCACTGACAAGAAACACACAAAAAGAGTGGCTGTAGTGAACAGTCCAAGACTTTGGTTCTTTCTGAGCTATTAAATACTGACCTACTGCTGCTGTGACACATCTCCCAGACCCTCCCTGCCATCTCCTTGTACCAGCTCACATCACACTCATGCTACTCAATCTGTTTCTTTCTGGACTGCAATATTTAAATCACATGAGTTCACAGCAAAAACCAAAACAAAGCCAGAAATTCTTACAAGCTGAGTAGCAAGTTTCATGAGATTTGCTCATCTTGTTTCCCTGCAAGGAATGTTTCTGTCTGCACCACATGTAGTGTCACTTTATTTTAGTGGCTCAGTGGGGGGCCTGACAGGCTGTAGAGAAGTTGCAAGGTACTCACCTAAACCTTTGATTGAGCCAGGAAACCTGAGGAACTCAAGTGAGCTGCCCAGGACTGGTTTGAGGGGAGTTGGGATCTGGTTAGAAGCAGTTCCTTTCTGCATTAAGCAGCTGACATGCTCCTCAAAGCCAGGCTGGTGCATGGGGACGTTTAAACTTCTTCCCTTTTCCCACCCTTTATCTATCCTGCATCCTCTTTTCTTCCCCAGCCCTATTTTCCCCCTTTGGCTCCATTTTTGTTCTGCTTCCTACATGTCCCATTCAGTGCCCTTTTCCAGCCCTTGCACCAAGCCATTTCTCCTTTTATTCCCTCCAGTTCTCAGGAGTCCCAGTGGCCTCATTGACAGCAGCCTGCGTGAGCATCACCAGTCACTGTGAGCATCACTGGTGGTCAGAGAGGCCCTGGAGGGCTCTGTGTGCTCAGGTGTCCAGGCAGAGCTCTCTGTAGCTGCCTTTTGGAAGAGCTGACATGTCCTGCCTCCCTATTTTCCTTCTTTCCATGGTTGTGTCGCAGTGGGTGGGACAAACACCATGTGGCTTAGTGTCACATGTGGGATGGGAGCTCTTGGGTGATCCTGGCACCATTGGCTTGTCCTGTCTTGTGCTCCAGCCAGCAGATTTCTCCCAGGCAGGGAAGCAGGTGGTGGTAATGTGGTGGGGAATGACAGAAGGATGGAGACTTCTGTCCTCCCACTCCCATCTGCTGTTTGCTTGTCACCAAAGTGCTGCTGTAAGGAACAGTCACCAGGTTTGGGAGGTAAACGTGGGTCCCAGCTGAGCAGCCAAGAGCTGTGTGGCTTGGCCTTGTTAAATGCCCCATGGCTCTTGCTCTCTGTGGGTGTGAGTTGTGTGTCACAGGCTGCGATACAGAGATACCCAAGAGAGCAGCAGGAGTTTTGTAGGCCACTCAGCTGGGGACATTCTGCTTTTTCCCTGTGTCACCATCCTGACTGCAGTGGCACAGACCCTGTGGTGTGTGGAGTGAGGGGCAGGATGAGCAGAGCAGGGAGGTCAGCAACTAAAACCACCTGAAATACGGTGGGGTGCAATGCTGTAGGGAATCCCAAGTGGGAATAAGAATGGAACTAGAATGGAAAATGTTGGATTTCAGATGTCTCTTCCCTATGCACACAACTCCAGTCCTTGTCCCAGTGCATGCAGGTACTTGGCATCCTTATCTGTGTGACCTGGCATCTGGCTGCCCATAAAAGAGCAGCTCTGTGCTGCGTGGCAAACAGAGCTTTGGGCCTGGCTGGAGTCCCAGCATTGTCTCCCAGCAGGGTGGGATGGAGACGGGGTGGGTGAAGGACCCGAGCTGTCATCCAGATTGTGATTGGAGAGTATCCTTTGTACTCACAGAAAAGGGTCTCCACAGCCACTTGAACTTGCTTTTTGATGGAACCTGGGAGTTCCACAGTGCTTTAAAAATTGCATCCTGCTAAAATGTTCCAGTTGCTCCCTTCTGCTGCGTTGGAAGCACAGAAGGCAGGTCCAGAAAGCAGTGCCATGACCTGATCCTGAGGCATGGAATTGGCTCACTGGGATGAAAAGCAGCAGCTGTTATTCCTTAGGGTGCCATAAAGCTGCTTTCAAGGGAACTCTCCCTGGTGGGGGTCATTCTGCTGACTCTTGTCACATACTGGGGTTTTCTCATCTAAATTCTCAAGAGGCCAAACAATATTTCAAGGGCAGCTTGTGCAATGTAAAAGGCAGTGATAATCAGCCTGAGCATGGGTGGGGAAATCCCCAGAAAGGGGCTGAGCTGAGTGTTGTGTGCCATCATTAAAGTCTCTGCCTTCCTTTTCATCCACGTGTGGTTTGAGAGGAGCTGGGGCTGGGGCTGGGCCCTGCTCTGGTGCCCTCTGTCACCACAGGGCTCCCAGGCTTTAGGATCTCCCCGGGCTCTCCCTTCCTCTGACTCCAGACAGGGACAATGACCTTCCTCAGGGACAAGAACCATCTCCAACTCAAGTGTTTACAGCCCAATGCAAACTGAGCCATTGTTTTGGACACTGTAGATGACTCCTTTGTGAAATGAAGTCCGAGAGGGATTAAGGAAATTGTGAGAATCCAAGAAGTAAAATAAAAGCAAAAAAGGAGAAAAAAGTCTCTTTAGTTTCAACACCTTCAAATACAGCCATCAAAGGGGAAATCTAATTGAAATTGTCAGTGTTTGTTGAAGTCTGAATTTGCTCAGTGTTATGGGTATGAAAGAGAGCAGTTATTATTATGTAGGAAACTGGGAAATATTTTGAACTTTCGAGGTTGATTTAAGCTGTAAAAATATGTCTCAATTTCATCTGCTGCTTTAGGGAACTATTCCTGTCAGAACTTCCAGTGCAACAAATTTTTGCATTTAGAATTTTTAAAATGTCAACGCTTTTCATTCCTATTTACAAAGGGAAGCTTTGCTTTCCAGCACTGTTTATTTCAGACTGGGGAGAGGGTCAATGGAAATGTCTTCCTTTTTTGAATCAGTTTGTGCTAAGCTGAGATTGAGACCAAAAAAATTTTATTTCCTACATTTGATTTAGAGTAAAAATTCTTGGAAAAGCCTGAGAATCTCTCATTGTCAGGTTTTAAAGTACACAGGACTAGATTTTAGACATGAATTTTTAGAAATCACAAGCTTTCTTCCCTAGTGTGGCCATACATCCCCTTCTGTTCATCCTCTATAGTCCAGCCATTACACAGCCCATCTGGGAGGATTTCTACTGGAAAGACAGCACTTTTAGGATAGCATTTTTGGTAGGTGAATGCAGCTTTAGTGTTTAGAGGATAATAATTCTTGATTACTTTTTGCAGTGTGACATTAGCACAGCCAGCCCCCGTGCCTCTGCCTCCTGAGGTGCACCCAGCTGCCTCTCAGGCTCTGTCAGCACAAATATAACTTCCATTAACATTCATCTGGTAATTCTCGTTCCCTTCTGTGGTTGGTTTGTGACTGCTACAAGTCTCCATGGAGTTGGGAGAGCAAATGGCCAAATTTGAGGAGTGAGGAAAAGGGGGAGTTGTTCTGTGAGCTCCTGCTCCGTGCAGAGCACAGGGAGTGCTGGTGGTGGGGCAACCAACTGCACAGATAGACAGAGCTGTATTTGCAAAGCAGCCTGAAGTGCTGTGCCCAGCAGGAGGGTCAGCAGCTGAGAGCAGTTCCCACCAGGAGAATGAGGGTCACACAGGGAGAGGTTCGGTTAAGAAGGTGTCACTTTGCTTGGTTGCATAAATAAGTCACTGTGTCCACTGGGCATTTGTGTGGAATTGAGGTTTCTAGGAATGAACTGTTTATTTCTGGTGCCATGTTCATTTAAGCTGTTCCAGACTTCTCATGTTCAACAGGCAACTTGCAGACAGGAAGAAATATATGTGGGTTAAAATAACCACTCAGCAGCCAGTCTCTGTGGGTGATATCCTGCCAATTGCTCCAAAGCCTTGGGACACTGACAAAGAATTGAGGCAATCCATATGGAAGCATTGAGGCAAGGAGCACTCAGCAGCACTGGGACATGCAGCCAGGGATAGGGCTGAGGATTGCAGTCTGCAAGCACAGATACTGGGCTGGGGCTGGGCAGGGCATGGTCAGGAGAGTCCCTGAGAGAACAAAGTGTGGGCAGAAAAACCTGAACTCTCATTTTGCCTGGAGAATCTGTGG
Organism: Nicator chloris; assembly: GCA_013400495.1. Classification (NCBI taxonomy): domain Eukaryota; kingdom Metazoa; phylum Chordata; class Aves; order Passeriformes; family Pycnonotidae; genus Nicator; species Nicator chloris. The sequence continues at coordinate 138,619 of WAAE01015020.1, forward strand.
AGGGAAAGGTTACAAAGCCCCAGTGCGAGGTGATTTATCATGAATCAGTCAAACTCTGTCGTTTCTGTGATTGTTGCCTGGATAGGTGGCTTTAGTGGAAGTGACTGTGCTGTAACAGGGACCTGACAATTCATGGATAAAAAATTGTCCAGTTATAAATACGAGGACCAGAAAAATCCTAGGAGTCTTCCTTCACATAAAATGGTGTTATATTGAGTGCCTGAACTGCTGTTTCATACTGACAGTGGTTTCCATGTGAGTAGGAAGCCAAGCACAATGAGGACACTGTATCAGCACTGCTGGCTGGAGAGCAGCCAGAGGTGGTGCTGAGAATTCCTTGACATGTTTTAAGTGCTCTGTGCCACTGCTGGGCTCTGTGTCTGCTCCAGATCAGATTCTCTTCTGGGGGGACAGTGAAGTTGGGGTTTGCCCCTCAAAAGCTGATGTGCAGCCAGGCTGCTGCAAGAGCCCTGGAATGTTTGGAGCCACAGACGATGCCGTGGGCATCTGTGTGTTCCCTGAATGAGCACGGCACTTCCCAGAGCGGGGACCAGGCACACAGAGAGGAGGGAGCCTGGAGGAGCCTGCCCCGTTCAGCTGCTCAGCAGGGCCAGGTCAGGGGCTTGTTTCAGTGATGATCTTGCCCCAGGTACAGAGCTCAGCAGCTGCAGGAGCACCTGGAGCACTGCTGGATGATCACAATGTGTGAAGTGATCAGCAGTGTTCAGTATGAGCTGGTGTCCCCCATGCATCCCCTTCGCACTGCACTGTCCGGTCATGTCTTTGCCAAGCATCATGCATGCCTTCATCTCCATTCCTTACGGGCTGGCCCTGCCATCTGGAGCCCTTGTCAGCAGCTCAGGTCCTCAGCACGTTGGGATGTTCAGCAGGAAGGCTCACTGTGCTTGACCCATGCAGTTCATGAGAGCAGTTTTCCTTCCAAGGAAACCAGGCCAAGTCTGTCAGAGAGCCCTGAGAGCCTCAGTCATGGATGTGCCAGTGCACAGCCTTCCACCTGGGACACTTCTGGAAATGCTCTGAGTCCATGACTGAATATTTAACATTACTAATTAATGATTTCTGCCCCTCTGCATGGGTCTGACCCTAAAGGACCTCACCTGGGAACTGTAGGAAACCACACATGGTCTGAGGTGCTGGGATCACTGCTTCTGCTCCAGGGCACTACGGGCTGGATGCAGACAACTCCTGGTTGCCCAAGGGGCAGCCAGCACCCAGTTTTCAGTAACACCTTACAGAAAGGCAACCTGCAAGGTGTGCTGCATAGGAAATGTGTATTCTCAGCCTGAAGTAACTGCACTGCTTAGGAACTCTCTCCTTTGGCATCCAGGGAGAGTGAAACACCCTGGTTTCCTCCCAGCTTTAGTTTAAAGAAGCTGCGTGGTGAAACTGGGAATTTGCATCTGGAGCACCAAAGAAAGCCTTTGTAAAGGGTTTCTTGCCCTGTGGCTTTTCTTTGCTGGCCTCCCCCCTTTCCATTGCTGGAGCATTTGGGTGTGTGTTAAAATCTCTGAACATTTTAAATTGGACAGGAAAGATGCAGAACGTTGGCCATGAGAAATTGAGCAAGGGAGAGAAAATGGCCATGTTGGACATGTTGGATTTTGTGGTAAATGGAGCTCCCATCCTGCCCTGCCCTGGATAACTCTGGAAGTGTGGAGTAGGGATAAGGAGCAAGGAGCAGATAGGCAGAGCTGTGTAGAATGCAGCAAGGTCTCTGCCAGTCTCAATATTTAAATCTCTTTCTTTTTTGCAGAAACCGCAAGTCCCCTGATTTCAAATCCTTTCCCGCTTTTACAAAGTAAGTGTGATGGATGTCTGTGGTGCAAAAGGCAGGGACTGCCCTCCTACAGCCCTGCTGCCCTGCTCTCTGAGCAATTTTCATCAATAAATGTTTTTTATTATGAGTCTAGGTGTCAGAGAATGAAATGCCTCACTTCTGTGGCTCTGGTGTCAGATTTAAATGCAACAGAAGTCCTCCAGGGTGTTGCCAGGCAGTCAGGGGTTGCCAAATCACTTCAGTCTTCAGGGAGTTTTTTGTGAGCAATGTTCTGAGACCAAGATTTGAAAAGGAACCCATATTTAAGTTACAGTTACACACAGAAAAACTTGTCATCAGTGCTCAGCTCAGTAAACACCTGCACATAGTTAGTTCCCTGTGTCCTAGGAGCACGGGTTGGAAACAGGGAGCGAGCAGGAGGGGAGAGAGCAGATCTGGGATTGATGGACAGGTGGTCTCTGCTGGAGATTCTGCCCTGTGGCCTTGATGCTTTCAGCAGGTGGAGCTTCTTCCTTTGCCTTGCAGCGTGTTTGGTTCCTGGCGTTGGGGTTTTGGGGTGACGCTGTCTGTGCCAGCCTGGTGATGAGGGCCAGCCCAGAGTGCTGCACCCTGGGCGTGGCCACAGCGGGGGAGGACAGGTGTTCTTCCTCCTCTTACAAACCTGAGAGAGAAGCAAGGGCTTCATTCAGAACACAAGTTCATGCAGGAAGAGAAATCCAATGAATGCCAAGACGTTTGGCAAGGGTGGTGAATTTGGGACTCCCCTTTTCCAAACACGCGCCAGAGCACCTTGTTACCCCTTACTGTCTGCGCTGGCTGGAAGTGACAGAAGTTCTGTTTTCAAGAAAATTCCGCTGATTTGGGGCTGTGCTAGTGTTTTTGTAGGAGCCTGCTGCTGGTTCTCCTGCCTTGTCTCATGGCTTTGTGTCAAAGGGAAGGTGCAATTATGCTGTTAGTAAAGCTAAAGCCGATGGAACATTGGGTGGAAATGCTGGGAAGTTTTCCTCACAGTTGTTCTGCATTTTGTTTTTCACCGAGATGTGGACAGAAGTGTTGAAATGTGGGTCTTTTCTGCTGAGGAAAGAGCAGCCTGGGGGCTGTCCCTGCTGAGCCATGGTGTCACCCTGCTGGGTGTCTGTCACTGCACAAGCACCTCAGGACCCTTGCTGTTGAAACTTTCTGTTAAAGCTCTCGACTCCTGTTCACTCTTGGCTTCAGAGCAGGCTCTGCTGTTTTCCCTGGCTTAGATGTGGCAATGAGAGTTAACACGGGAATTAGAATGATTTATTTAGCCTAAGCACAGGCACTGGTTTTCCTCTGCCTTGGCTCTCACAGCTGCTGCCTTGCTCTGGGGCCTTGCTCACTGGGTAAAGCACTAATAAAAGTGTCTAATTACAGCCTTGGGGAAAGATGTTTTAAATTGTGCAACCAAATGTGAGCATTAGTTCTGTGTGGCTCAGGACACTGAAGAAGTTTCAAGCGCAGCTGGTTGAGACCTGCTCTCAGAAAACACCTCCACGAGCACAGGGGGAGATGTGGGCAGCACAGGGGGCCCAGCTCCCCTTGTACCAGCGCCAGCTGGGAGCAGAAGGACAGAGAGCAAAAGGGGAGACCTGGGGACCCTTTGCTGAGCTCAGCCCACCTGAAGGAGAACAGATCCCTGTGGATGCATAAACGTAAGCCTGAGTGAGGAAGAGCTGAAATTCTGGGGAGGAAGGACCAGCAGAGGTCCTACAGTGGTGGGGGGAGCTGTGCTCCCGGGAAGGAGAATGGGGCACAGCTCTGGTTCAGATGGGTGTGCAGAGCAGTTTTGACAACTTTTCCAGTTTAATTTACAAGAGAAATCAAAGGGAGGAGGATTTACTGAATTACCAGCCCAGGTGAACAGTTCTTTTCCTGCAGTGACTATTCCCTGGTTTGGGATACAGATTGCCTCTTTCTTCTCTCCACCTTCCAGATCCCTCTTCCTTTTCTAGCCCTGGCACATCCCACCCTCCTTCCAGCCAGCCTGACTGTTCCCAGCTCTGCACTCTGGAGCATGAGGGGTTCAGAAGCTGAAAGCTCAGAAGGATGAGGGTTGAGAGAGCTCTGGGAAATGAAGTGAGTTCATTCATTCCCATGGGGATTCTGCACATCCTCCAAAGCATCCCTTCCCCCTTTCCCAGGAAAGACTTTGGAATTCTTGGGTGAATTTAAATTTTATACTTATTCGTAACACGGCTCATTTTTATTTGTGGTAAACTTCGACTTCTGTGTCTCTTTGTCTCAGAATTATTTAGAAAATACTTTGGCATTTTCAGAACATGAAATTAGCTTTTGAAAATAGGTGGTGATTTTGTTTCCAAGTTGGACATTTCTGGAGTAGAACAGAAGGGCCATCTTTTGGAACTGAGATGAAAATCAACACAATTTTTCTGAGAAGAATCACAAATGAGAGACTTTACCAATTCACTGAGTGCACTGAGCATGCAGAGATTTGTGGTGCCAAAGGGAGCAGCTTGAGATGAAGAGCTGTGGAGACTTTGGTGGTCACAGCCTGCTGGCTGCAGATGGGAGAACCCAGAAGAGACTGGGCAAGGGGGAAGGGCAGCCAGGCAAGGAGAGAGCTAGAAAAATAGCACAGGTTTGTGCTGATAAAATAGCTGAGAATACAGCAGGTGGGAGCTGAAGCAGCTCAGGGAGACAAAGTGAGCTGAGAAGGAAATGGGAGTGAACCAGGAGAGCAAAATGAATGTGGGAAATGTGCAGCTGGGAGAGTGCTGCACTTGGAGAGTGTGGCTGGTGTGAGCAGTGTGCCTGCTCCAGAGGCTGTCACTGAGCTCGGGGAAGGACTGTGCTGGAAACCTGCTCCCAGGGCAGCTGGGGGCAGAGAAGAGCCCTGGGACTGCAGTGGTGAGCGGGGCTTCCCCCACTGCCTCTTCCTCTGCACTGCAGGCAGAGGTGGCAGAAGGGAATGCAGGTGTCTGCTGAGGTGTAAATGGCACACGAGAGCTGCCACTGTCCAGGGGACTGCGGGGTGACAATGCAGCCTTGCTGCAGCACTGAGAGGTACAGCAGGGTCTGTTCTCCCCTCTGGTGGAGAGGCAGAGAGAAAGGGTCACACAGCTCTTCTGAACTGCCAAGGTCCTGTCAGCAGCAGTCAGCAGGCTCTCAGAAGTGTGGCTGCTTTCATTAGATTATTCACACATTAATTTTGGTGCTTGAAAGGGCAGTCAGGCCCCCTCAGTTTGAGATGTTTCCATCTGAGCAGTCTGAGCTCCATAAGCAGCAGAGGCACAGGTGTGTCTGTAACACAGGTCGTTGGTATTGAAATATGAACCCAAGAGGGATGGTTTGTACCCACAGGGAGCCTTCTCTTCTCTGACAAATAAAGATAAGTCTAAACAATTAAATTGCCTTGTACCTCTTGTGGCATTGTACCACAACTATCTCACTACTGATGATTCCAGCAGACACAGCCAGTTCCTGTTAATTCCCAAGGACTAAAATCCCTGTGTGCCACTCAGCTGTCCAAATCTTCTCTTTTCCACAAGCACAGTTACTTAAGTACTGAATTTCCAAACTTCCATGCTGCAGCAAAGCCCAGGAGCAGTGTCACAAGCAGACACAGTGGGTTAAAGCATTGAGCACAGCTCCAGACAGAGCTGGCTCCATCATTTCAGAGGCTGTAGGTTCTGTGGGAAAGGTTTAACCTCACAGCATAAAAGTACAGCTTATACAGACTTGCTTATGCTCTCTCTTATGTTTTTCCTCAGGGATTCCTGTAGACTTGTGGTGGATTCTGGGCTTTGCTACCTGAGATAGACTTCTCACAGGGTTTAGACAGCCTTGTGCTTCCCTGGGTTTTGGTTCTTCTATCCTGGGTGCTGGTGCTTCTGCTTATTCATTGATACAGAATATGTTTTTCCCTTTGAACTTCGATCTAGACTTCTGAAATATTGTAGCAATAGACCCTGCTTGCTGTGTGTGCCAGGCATTTGTATCCAAAATTGTTCATATGCCGAATGTGTTTGTCTATTCTGCTGCTCCAGGACAAAATGCCCCAGTGAGAGCTGGTGGTGCTGGTGTGGCTGCAGGGACAGGGTCAAACTGCAGTGTACCCAAATTTCAGCACTGTAGTTCGAGATCACATCTGTCAACCAATGCACTCTACTGATACTGTTTAAACAGGCAACTTGCAAACATTTGCTGTTGGGTTAATTCAGTGGAAAAAATGCACTTTCAACATAAAACAGGGCTAAATGTATCTTTCAGCTCCTGAGGGAGCTCTGCACCCAGCTCTTTCCTCGCTCCAACTCATCCATATTGCTATGGCACATGGCTCTCCTGCTCTACTCTCAGCCTTCAGGCACAGCCCTGGTTCCTGTGCTTTCTGCCCTCCACCTCTGCTTCCCTGGCATCCTGCTGCCACCCAGCTCCGTGACGCTCACCAGTCCCTGGCCTCACTGCACTTGGTGACGGCCACAAAGCCCCAGCTGAGTTCCTCCATGGCACTGCTCCAACCCCAGCCTCTGACTACAGCGTTTGCCACAACCCGGTGCTCCTTGTCTCACTCAGGAAAGGCAGCAGACCCTGGAATTTGACAGAACTGGATGGAAGATGAATCCACCAGTCTTTACTCACAGGCACAAAAATGGCAGGGACATGCTCAAGGCAGGCTGCAGCAGCCTGGGCGAGCAGACACTGGCCGGTGGGCAGCCCCCCAAAGAAATCCTTGTGCAGATCCTGGAGATGCCCACACACAGCAGCAGGCTCTTCCTCGAAGTGCTCTGCCTGTCCCCCAGCAGTGAAGCAGCAGGAGGAGGTGCCCAGCCCCGGCCCAGCCCCAGGCAGAGCAGAGCCTGCCCGCCCCTGCCCCGCTCCCTGCGCAGCCGCTGTGCTGTGCACACTGAGGTATGCACCTGTGCTGCTTCCCTGCAGACTCTGTGTAATTCTTCTGAACTGATTTCTCCCAAACAGAGCCTTACACCTGTGGAGCTTGTGGAATCCAGTTCCAGTTTTATAACAATCTCCTGGAGCACATGCAGTCCCACGCAGGTAAGCTGGGCACTTCGACTCACTGCAAGCAGAGAATTAAATTCTGTGCTGCTGCCTGGTGCTGACCCCGATGTGTGTCCCTAGGGTTCTCAGTGCTCCCCATCCCCACAGCCCCAGTCATTTCACCTGCAACAAACACAGTCATCCCTCAAAAGCTGGAGCACATAGGCTCAGGGTATATTGTAAATATGGCTCCTTCCTGTAGGGAGAGAGGGAATGTGCCATGCTAGCTCAGAGTCCATCACACTGCTCATTGCCTTTATCCAGAGCTATCCAGAGAATCCTCATTGCATAAGCTCCTACATCAGGTTAAATCCCCCCTCGTGCCAAAGGGGTGGCTCTCAAGGAAGCAAGCAAACCAAGAACATTTGCAGGGCAGCAGAGCCTTTGCCCACACAAGTCCTGTCCTGTGCCTGTGTCTCCTGGAGTGCTGCAAAGGACTGAAATGGGTTCTTGGAAGAAGCATTTGCCATTTCAGCAGCTATGTTCAGTTCCCTCTCAGCTACCTACAAATGAGAATTCTTAGGAGTCATTCCAGTGCTTTGTGTCTAAGTCACTGTTTTTGTTTCCTGTCTTGATACATAAGAGACAATTTTAAAATTTCAAAGCCAAACCTGTTTCAAAGACAGCATTCAACATATTCAAAAGTACAGAAACAGAATTAATTTTATATTGGCAGATTTCTTTTCTTTTTTTTTTCTCTTCCTGAAAAATTCAAGTGAACTGACACAGTTTTAAGAACAATTAAATACCTTTGACAGACCTGTGTTCTCCAACAGACAGCTGCTCTGTTGCAATGCAGATGCAGTGCAGGCCCTGAGGAAAGTGGCACGGGAGGACAAGAGGCTGGAGGAAAAGCAGATTTTCCTTTCTGTAGCAATAATGTTACTCAAAGTTCTTATCTTGCTCTCTGTTTTAGTTTTAGTCCTAATTTTAACAGTGTCACTTGAGTTCTTCATCCATGAGGTTCCTATATTCCATTTCGGTTTCTGTTGGCAAATCCTAGTGCAGGCTTTGTGTGTTGTTCAGCAGTTCCTTTACTTATCATCTGTGCAATGTTACAAAGAGACTTTGAGAGCACTTTGTTAGCAGAAGGTGTGAGTTTGTGTTACTGGTAGAGCACTGGGGTTCCTGTGGAGCAATGGGACTCTGTGTTACCCCAAGGAGCAGTGGAGCTCTGCTCAGGGCAGGGATACCCTCACTCCCTGGCCGTGGGTCTGTCCTTGCTGGTTGTCCGTGGCAGTTTCTGCTGCCTCCACAGTGGTGTGCTGACTATCCTCTTCTTGCTCTGGGCTCTGGTACTGAAATGCAGCATTTTGAGTTGCAGCTCTGCATGACACTGAGGCAGGAGCTGAGGGGACAAGGGCAGCTCACTGGCAGGGTTGAGCTGTTGCAAGTTTTAAGCTAGTGCTACCTGCAGCTTTCTCCTTGTTTCTTCTTTACAAATGACCCATGGGGGTGGTGCTGAGGGCTCCCTGGGAGGGTGGGCAGGCCCTGGCACAGGGTGCCCAGAGCAGCTGTGGCTGCCCCTGGATCCCTGAAAGTGTCCCAGGCCAGGCTGGATGGGGCTGAGAGCAGCCTGGGACAGTGGGAGGTGTCCCTGCCCATGGCAGGGGTGGCACTGGCTGAGCTTTAAGGTCCCTTCCAACTCAAACCAGTCTGTGGTCCTGTGGTTGTTCACCTGGGTTACTTTGGCCACAGAACAGGGCTGGAGGGAGCAGTATCTGTGATTCAGAGCTCTGTGAATGGGTAAATCCCCTCTGCCCCGCTCAGGATTGCTCTTGGTAAACTCTGTTGTCTCATGGGTCCCCACTCTGATTGCAAATCCCTTTGTCTGCCTGGCTGCCTCCTCCTGAAGTCTCACTGGTGCAGTGACAGCAAGGGTGTCTGTGTCTTTTAGCTGCTTTCTGCAGGCGCCACCAAGGCTGTGCCCTGTGAGAGCCACTGTCCCCTCCTGTGGCCTCTCTGGGTGTGATGCTTGGCAGCCCTGTGCTCAGACCTCTCCCCTTCCTCCCCATGTGCAGCTGGGGTGAGCAGGTGGTGTTTGCAGCTCTGAGATGAGGGCAAAACCAAAACAGAGGCAGGAAAACTGCAGCCAGCATTGGTGGATGTGCAGCTCTGGGTGTTTTGTGTCAGCAGACAGCACTGAAGGCACACAGGGCCTGCAGTTGCCCTGGCAGCACTTTGTTGCCTTCAGGCTGACAGGAGGTTGTAGTGAGATGAGGGTCGGTCTCTTTTGCCAGGGAACAACTACCAAGGGCAAGAGGAAACAGCCTCAAGTTGTTCCAGGGGAGGTTTAGATTAGAAGGGTTCTCAAGCACCCTGAGCCCAGGGCAGGGATGGAGTCACCATCCCTGGAAGTGCTCAAAGAACACGTGGATGTGACACTTGAGGACATGGCTTAGCGGTGAATGTGGTGCTGGGCTGGGCTGATGGTTGGACTGGATGATTTTAGAGGTCTTTTCCAACCTAAACAAGTCTGTGATTCTGGGATTTCCATATCCAAGAAACAGCATTGCCCCGACATCTCTGAAGTCTGGCAGTGCAGGGACCTTGCAGTGGTCAGCAGAGCTGGTGGCACAGGATGCATGGACTGGGGACACAGGCATGGCAGTGACCATTTATCCCTGGCCAGGGAATGTTTCATTACGGAGAGAGCCAAGAAGCCTGTATAGGTCAAATGCTCCCTCAGTTCATGTGTTCAGCAGCCCAGTTTGGTTTGTCCTGTCTAATGCAAAGGGCTGATCTCTTCCAGTGGCTGTGCTGCATCCCCTGGACCCTTCTCACGAGGGACAGAAGCCAGGGAACGTGCTGCTGGCCTCCAGAAGCAAAATCGGGGACATACTGGCTCTTGAGTCATTCAGAGGGCTGAGCCCAGAGGCTGGAAGGTAATAAGGAGAGATTATAGGTTCATAAAGCAGCTACATGGTGAGAAGAAGCAATTAGAATGTAAATTGGGTGCTGAAAGGCAGAAATAGAACAGCAGAACACCAGGCGAGGAATTCGTTCTGTAATTACACTGAACAATATACAGCTTTGACTCCCTTTAGAGTACTTTGTTCAGGTCGAGTGCTGCCATATAATGCCCTTCCTACAATCTAGGCCTAAAAAAACAAAAGGAGGACTAGGCTGAACCTGGATTAAAGGATTGGAGGCATGAAGAAAAATTAAGAACCATGATCTGTGTAGTTCACAGACTGCCTGATAAGGAAGATGAGGCTGAAATGTACAAATCTCATTAATGCCACACTGAATGCCAGCAGATATTTGTGTATAATAAATCCCCTATTATTAGGAAATAGATAAAAGAGTTATGGTGAGGAAATACAGAGGGTTTCTCCCCCTACCCATCCCTCACCAAGACAAAGAGGGCCTGAACCATGAGCAAAGTTAGTAGGCAACATGCAGCATTTTCCTTTGCCCACGCACAGGTGTTTGGAGTGGAGGACACTGGTGACATGGGCTCAAAAGCAATTCGTCTGGCAGATGCTAGGGGAAAGGTGATGTGTCACACCTGATCACTGGTGCTCTCTGAAGCACCTCCTGCTCTTCACATCTCTGCACACCTGCAAAGACCAAGCTGTGGCTGCAGCCTGAGCATGGCAGCACTCCCTGGGTACCCAGCATGGCCAGGGAGCTCCCCGGGCACACACAGGCCCCAGGCAGTGCCAGAGACTGTCCGGGGTTGTGTCCTGTCCTGTCCTGGATTGCTCTGAGTTATTGCCCCAGCCTGTGCCAGTGCAGTGCCCACAGGTGACTGAGCAGCCTGTGCCTGTTGGTGGGCAGGTCTGCAGTGCCTGGCAGGGAAGGGCAGAGCTGCTCACACTGGACAGGGCTTGTAAGGAGGAGAGCACTGGAGCACCGTCACACCCCTGCTGGTGTCCCTGCTCTCACAGGTTGCTCACACACATGGAGAAGAGCAGCTCTGCCCTGTGCTGTGTGTCCTGCTGGCCCCCCAGAGCAGCCTGGCAGAGCTGTGGGTGCCTCAAGGCACTGCTCCAACTTATGCTCCTCTGCCCAGAGCACAGGGAAGGGTCACTGCACTCTGTGCTGGTGTCCCCAGGCTGCAGGGGCTACCACCTGAGCTGGCCAGTCTGCACTCCCTGTAAAATCATTGCAGAGTCAATGACTCCAGGTAAGTCCAGGCCACAGTGGTTCTTACTCTAGGAGAGGATCTGGTTCTGCCTGGGTGAATGAGTGGCACCCCTGAGTGCAAAAGGAGCCCAAAGGGGCCACCTCAAAGAGAGGTGTGTCTGACAGGTGTCCAGAATTAGGAGTGATGAGTCCCGCTGTGATGAGCAAATGGCCTGTTCTGTTTTCCTTGGTTTTATTTCCATCCTTTTGCTCCACCTGGTCATCAGTCTCTCCATCTTTCTGCTTCCTCTTCCAGCCCATTTCATTGTGCACTGTTCCTTCACAGCCTGTTTCACAGCACCATTTTGTACTGAAGCATACTAAGTACTAGAAAGTTTCCTCCAGAGGGTGGGGAGAAATTCTTGGGGCCCAGGAGAGGAAAACATGGATACAATACAGACTTTACTGATCTTGCTTGCATTTTCTTGTAAGATCCCATCAGACTGGCAGCCAAAATGTTTAGCCTAGTTACATACGCAGAAATGTGAGCACAAACACAAAGACTTTGGGGGCACGTGGTGTCTGCAGCCTCAGGGTGGGGTGGTCTTTGGTCTGCACTCCAGAAACTTTGCCTTTGTGTTTGCAGCCCAAGGCAGCAGTGAGAGCCCCAGAGGAGATGGGCCCTTGCTTTTCACGGGGAAGAAACCAGACCTGAGGATTGCAATGAGACCCTTAGATCCAGAGGAGCTGAGCACAGCTTGAAAACCAGAGTGCTTCCCAGAGAGAACAGGGCAGCCACCTGCAGTGCAGGAAAAGGCAGGGAGGGAACAGAAGGATCAGTGTCTGTTCCACGTCATTTTGGAGGCAAATGAATGGCCCAAGTCAGGCTGAGCTTCCATTCCTCCTGGTGTGCAGCTTCAGCTCCTCAGGAGGCATTCCTCAGGGTGTGCTGATGGCATCAGTGTCCCTGCTCCACAGAAAGATGTGTGGCACATTTCAGCCACATTTTGAGAAGTGACAGGTTGTGGGCCCAAAGACGGCTTCAAGGTCCCTGAGGGTGCTGTACCAGCTCACTGAAAGCTGCCTAAAAGCCACAGAGTGTGTGGTAGGTTGTCCCCTTAGTTTAAGGAACCCTACATAAATGCTGAGCAGTTGGGTAGTTTCCACATCTTTGTGCTTTAAGCATTACTTTGTGCTTTTAACCCCTCCCTGTCTCTTGCCTCGCAGCTGACAATGAGAACAACATTGCCTCCAGCCAGCCCAGGTCACCTCTCCCCGTGGTTGAAGAAAAGTGGAAACCACAGCTCCAAAGAAATAATGCCAACAACAGTATGTAGCAGCTTCTCATTTTGTCCCTGTCCAACAGGTGCCTCGGGGTGCAGCAGTGGTGGACACTGCACAAGGCCCTTGTCCTCACCAAACTGTGTTTAATTTCATCCTTCATTCACGTCCTACCTGGCAGAGTATAGCACCCCTTCCCACTACAGGAGTGCCACAAAGAACCCTGGGGTGGTTGGAATGGTTTGCAAGGAAGATGCATTTGGTAACTCCTAGAACTAGGTAACTTCTGATCCAAGGTCAGACTTCCTAGCCTGGATTTAAAAAACTAATCCAGTCATCGTGGTGTGACATAGGCACAGGATGCCCAGAGCAGCTGTGGCTGCCCCTGGATCCCTGGAAGTGTCCAAGGCCGGGTTGGACAGGGCTTGGAGCAGCCTTGGGTAGAAGAAAGGGTCCCTGCCAATGACAGGGGTGGGACAGGATGGGTTTTAATGTCCCTTCCAACCCAAACCAGTCTGGGATTCTGTGATTTGATGTCCATCTTTCCATCTGGGCTGAGTTGTGACTATCCCCACACCAGGGTCAGGATGCAGATGTGCTCCCTGCTGCTCTGAGCAAGAGCAGGGCCTGTCTCTGGAAGTTCCTCTGTCCAGAAACCTTGAGGGAACAAATCCAAGGCTGGAGTTGTCTCTTCCGTCATCTGGGCACGTTCCACCTCCGCGGGGGTCTCTGAGAATTGTTTTGTGCCTTGCCCCTGGCCTCTCCTGCTGCGGCGGTGCTGATCTGGTCCTTTCTGTGCCCACTTGTGTTTCCTGCAGCGCCGGCGAGCGGCTCTGTGGGGAACAGCGCCATCCCGGAGAAGGAGCGGCAGAACATCGCCGAGAGGCTGCTGCGGGTGATGTGCGCCGACCTGGGCGCGCTCAGCGTGGTCAGCGGCAAGGAGTTCATCAAGCTGGCGCAGACGCTGGTGGATAGCGGGGCTCGCTACGGAGCCTTCTCCGTCACCGAGATCCTGGGCAACTTCAACACCCTGGCTCTGAAGCACCTGCCCCGGATGTACAACCAGGTGAAGGTGAAAGTCACCTGTGCCCTAGGCAGCAACGCCTGCCTTGGCATCGGGGTCACCTGCCACTCGCAGAGCGTCGGCCCCGACTCCTGCTACATCCTCACCGCTTACCAGGTGGAAGGCAACCACATCAAGAGCTACGTCCTGGGCATTAAGGGCGTGGACATTCGAGACAATGGTGATTTTATCCACCACTGGGTGCAGAACGTGCTGTCGGAGTTTGTGATGTCAGAGATCAGGACGGTGTACGTGACAGACTGCAAGGTCAACTCCTCGGCGTTCTCCAAGGCGGGCATGTGCCTGCGCTGCTCGGCCTGTGCCTTGAACTCCGTGGTGCAGAGCGTGCTCAACAAGAGAACACTACAGGCTCGCAACATGCACGAGGTGATCGAGCTCCTGAATGTCTGTGAAGACCTGGCAGGGTCCACGGGCCTCTCGAAGGAGACCTTTGGCTCCCTGGAAGAAACCTCCCCGCCACCCTGCTGGAACTCAGTCACCGACTCCCTGCTGCTCATCCACGAGCGCTACGAGCAGATCTGCGAGTTCTACAGCAGGGCCAAGAAGATGAACCTCATCCAAAACCTGAACAAACACCTGCTCAGCAACCTGGCAGCCATCCTGGCGCCAGTGAAACAGGCCGTGATCGAGCTGAGCAACGAGAGCCGGCCCACGCTGCAGCTGGTGCTGCCCACCTACGTCAAACTGGAGAAACTGTTCACTTCCAAAGCCAATGATGCTGGCGTGGTCAGCAAACTCTGTCACCTCTTCTTGGAGGCACTGAAGGAAAATTTCAAAGTTCACTCGGCACACAAGGTAGCCATGATCTTGGACCCTCAGCAGAAGCTGCGGCCTGTCCCTCCGTACCAGCACGAAGAGATCATTGGCAAGGTCTGTGAGCTGATCAATGAGGTGAAAGAGTCCTGGGCAGAAGAAACAGAATTTGAACCTTCAACCAAGAAGCCTCGTGCAGCAGGGGAGGCCACAGCAGCTCAGGAAGAAGATTGGTTTGGGAAAAATGAAGTCTATGATTATTTGCAAGAACCTCTCTTCCAGGCCACCCCTGACCTGTTTCAGTACTGGTCGTGTGTTACCCAAAAACATACGAAACTAGCCAAGCTGGCCTTTTGGCTCTTAGCAGTGCCTGCTGTGGGTGCCAGGAGCGAATGTGTAAATATGTGTGAGCAGGCACTCTTGATCAAAAGGAGGCGGCTACTCAGTCCAGAAGACATGAACAAACTCATGTTTTTGAAGTCCAACATGCTTTAAGACTGTCTTTTAATTAAAACAAAACTTTAAAACACTGTTCCAAACAAAGAAAAAGAAATTTAAGTTCTAAACACTGTGGACCTCATTATGAATGCCCCTGGAAACCAAGTGCTTTTTTATATATATATAAAAATATAAATATATATAAAATTAAGTTTGAAAGGAAAGCTGAGCACGGGAGAGAGACAGCCCTCTGCCAGGAACGTGCTCCTTTCCATAGATAGTGTGTGGACTTGACAGACTTTCTAATGTTTTCAAGTGGGCAGACGAATGGGAGGCTGATGTTCTAAAGTCTTCAGGCAGCTGAGATCTAAAGTGACTTGAAGTTTCTTTTGTTTCTCCTCCACCCCACCTTTCCTCTTGTCCCCTGGGCCATCTTGCCATGGATAATCAGACTCCATTGACCAGACCAGTTCTGCACTGGACTTTGCTCCTTTGAATAACTGTACACCTTGAGGGCACTTGGCTGCAGCCTTCTTGGCATGATGCACGAATCAGGGCAGCTGTGTTCCATCAACACTGGTATCTTTAGAAATCAGGAAGGGAGGCTTTAAGGTTTTTTATTTTTAATTTTATTTTTAACCTTTCCATATCCTTTTTTTTTTTCCAAAAACCAAAAGTTTTTCCTCTGTCTCTACTCCCAGTTTTGAGTTTAACATGGCAGCAAGTGATTAAAAGTTTGATTTCAAACTAAGAGAAATGGTTCATGGCAGAAACTGTCAGTAGTTGTTATGTTTCTTGGCTTTATATTTTTTTACAGCAGAACTTATTTTCTGAACTCCCAGTGTTAATTAGCTTTTCTGTGAATTTTGTAC
Organism: Nicator chloris; assembly: GCA_013400495.1. Taxonomy (NCBI): domain Eukaryota; kingdom Metazoa; phylum Chordata; class Aves; order Passeriformes; family Pycnonotidae; genus Nicator; species Nicator chloris. Next base: position 153,956 of record WAAE01015020.1, read on the forward strand.
ATCAGGTGTTCTCAAAGTTGTTCTAGAGTAGCCCATTTGCAATTAAATAATATTCCTGTGGAAACCACAGCAGTTGTTCATGTGGCAAAGCCTAGAAACCAGGAAAAGCAAATAGTTACAGCACTGGTGGCTGTGGGCCAGCAGTGAGCTTGCCAGGTCTGCCAGAGAACCCTTGTACCTAAAGTTTTTTATTAAAAAGTCTCTCAGTGACACACAAACCACCCTTCCCAAGGCCAAGGACAAACCAAGGTGTATGATTTTTCAGGGGAACAAAGCTCACCAGTTTTTTCAAACTGGGGTTTGAAGGAAGCTTAGAGAAGTGCATGGGCTCAAAGATCCTTCTGAATGTAAGTGCTCCTGATTGAGTGCAAAGAATATCTTCCCATTTTTGTTTGGAATGGTTTCCTCTAGTGGCACGAATGTCTTTTTGATACCTACAGTGCATTACACTACTTGTTCTGTTGCTGACCTGTTCTGGCCAGGAAGGCCACGGGCCCCGAAACGTTCACAGGTAACTGGCTCACCCCAAATGCAATTAGAGATCCCCATAACCCCAAACCATCTGGGCCACTCTGCTGTCCCCAAGGCCAGAGCTCCTGCAGGCACAGCTCCTGGGCTGCTGGACAGGCCCTGTCAGGTTTGGTGCCTCTTGGACAATTCCCAACCTCTGGTGCCAAACTGCATTTTTCTCCCCTGGGACTTGTCTCCCGGAGGAAAACTGAAGCAAATCCTTGTTTTTTCAGCAGTCTCTCCTGCTTCCAGGAGCTCTGGAGCTGCAGTCCCAGTGGCGTGTGAGGGTCTGGAGGAGGGACTGGCCCTGCTGGGAGCAGGCTTGAGCCCTTCAGCAGCACGGGGAGTTTGCTGCTGACTGGCAGTGCAGGGGGAGACTGGAGACCCTCTCTGAAGTGCTGCTGTTGACCAGATGTTACACCAGGATCCCACCTGCCCAGCTCTGGCTGTAAGAGAAGTTGCAAGTTCCAAGACTTGAGAAATAGCAAACCCAGTCTCTCAGGCTTTGTGTGCAGATGCCTTGAACCTCCCGGGCACTCCCTGACACCTGCACTGCCACAGGACTCAGGGTCACAGTTTGCACGCTGGACCCTTCCCACAGGGAATGAGGCTCATGAGGACAGACCTTGGCACCAGCTGTCTTGCCCTTTCCAGCCCTTTCAGCCTTCCATTGCCTTGAGGCTGGTGTTTGGGTTGACCTCTCAGCACTGTTACTGCCATCAGGCCAAAACCATTGTCTCCTAAAATGTTAAGTTTTTGCCTAAAGCACACAGCCTGCCACGTGAACAGGAGCTGCCAAGGCAGAGGCTCTTGGACTCCTGATTTCCCTGGCCATGGCTGATGGAGGGGTTGCTCATAGGGCCAGCTTTCCTTCTTGCTGGTTTTGTTTTCTCCTGCACAAATCCTGCATGCCCAGCCACCAGCTGGGCCTGTGGTAGCACAGCAGTTTGCAGGTCAGGAGAAACCTGTGACAGACAAAAATGAACTCTGAGCGAGTGAGATGTGTGCCAGGCCCACTGGTACCTGACAGCAGGAGAACTTGGCTGGTGGATGTCCCCAGACAGGATTAGCTGTGGGCACAGAGGGTACCACACAGCTCAGCTGATGGCACAGAGATAAGGATTCTTCTCCTAATGGCACATTACACCTTTTTGTGTGGTTCACCTGAGACCCTGAGAACTCTTTGATGCTTAGGGGAACATGCAAAGCCCTTGCATTCCTTTGGAAAGGCAGCTCCAGCCTCCAGCCCTCCTCTGCTAAGGGACATGTAGATGATTTCTGTGGAATTTGCAGACTCGGGCTTGTGTTGTCTGTGCAAGGCATCGAGGGTGGGAAGTGGGCAAGACACAGCACAGCTGTAAATCTCTGGAACTGAGAATGGGGCAAACTGCAGGGATTTGTGCCCAGCAGTGAGCAGGACTGTGGTGCAGACTGAGGGCATGCAGGCAGGAAGGCCACAGCCACTCCTACCTCCCATCCCACCTCCCCTTTCCCTTCTCACACTGTGGGTTTGGCACCAGAGTTGGGGTTTTCTTGCGGTGCTGACCAAAGAGAGGGATGGACTGGCCCTCTCCCCCATCCCAAAAACTGCCCCTCTGAGGCAACTTCAGTTGTAGTTGCACTAATGATGGCTGTTAAGCAGTGATGTCAGGTAGATGAGATTCTCCCAAGGACTTAAAAACTCAACAGCTGGAAAAGCAAAAGAAAACCTAAAGGCCTAAAATGGAGCATTCTCAGAGGCAGGAAGGAGAGGGGCTGGTTGAGCAGCTCCTTCTCCAAAGACTCAGTGGAAGAAGGTGCAGCTTTTCCTGACTCTTGCATGTGGTTGCAGGGTGCTCAGGTCAGAGGAGCTGTTTGTGCTGGCTCTGCTCCTCACTCTCTCTGGGTCACTTAGGCCTCAGTAAAAGCAGAGAAGCACATCAGTAGCACATGCATTTACCTTAAATGCCAAGCTTTTGCTCCTCTTCCTAATTCCTTCTTCAGGGCTTGAATTCACATTCTAGGGAGCAAAAATACTTTACCAAGGTCTGAAATTTGGAAGCTCTTACTGGCCAGGCTGCTCACCCCAAGCTGCTGTGTTCCTGCTGTGTGTGCCTCAGATGTGCGGAGCAGCCGGAGCAGTGTCGGGAGCCCGGCTGGTCCTGGGGTCAGAGACTGCACAGGAGAGGCTCTGCCTTTGGCCAGGGCTGTCCTGAGGTTCTGCTCCCTGTGAGCTGGGAGGAGAAGTCCTCAGAACTGGGATCATCCTCTGGTGGGTCATGTTGGGAATTTGCCGTGGTTTCCTTTACTCTCACTTGTGAAATGTGTCGGGATGCAGGAATGGTGTGTGGCCTCCAGGCATCCATCTGTTCCTGCTGCTGACTGTGCCTGACCTTGCAGACTTCTCTTCCCGGCTTCACAGTTTGCTTTGGGAGCGTTCTGACCTTCAGGTGGGCAACAAGCACCACCAGGTGAACTCCAAGCGGGAGGGGCCTGTCTGAACATCCTTGTTACAGAAGAGAGTGGGAGAGAGGCAGAGCTCTCAGGAGGTTGTTTCTGTGTGGCTGCAGCAGCCAGAAGGTCAGGAAGGATTTGTCTCCTGTGTCTCTCAGTGGGCAGTGGTTGTGTTTGGCTTGCAGGATGGACTTGGTGGCTTGCACCTGGGTCACGTTGAGATGGAGGTGAACTTCCCTTTCTGTCCAAGTGCTCTGTCTGTGCTGAGGAAACTGCTTTGGCTGGGTTTGAACTAGTGCAATCTGCAAAACTTTCTGTGAAAGCCAGCTATGGGCTCAGGTTTTGTCTCAGTTGTTTGTTCATTGCTGGCTAAGCCAGTTTAACTTTGAGCTGAACTGGTTTAAGCATCCACACAAACCACCTGCACTGGTTTATATGTGCTTGCTGGGCAGAGATGATGTCCAGCAGCAGCTCAGGGAGTCATGACCCTTATGTGAATTCTGCAAATGAATTTGGAGCAGATGCTCTCAAAACTTGGGAATGACTGAAAACAGAGGGGAGACACTTCTGGAAATGACTTGAGCTCTAAATGGTGGCGTTGGAGAGTTCAGTGAGATGGCTCAGGTGGGTTGGGTGGTGTCGTTACCGATTCAGGATGGCAGGAAAGTAACAACACAGAGTCTCCACACTCAGAAGGCAAATCTCTCTTTTTATTAGACCAACATTCTCTTTTATAGACAGTTATGAGAAAAGAGACATGATTGGACACTCAGAACAACACCTCTTTGTACACATCTTGTAAACAAGTCTGGAGCAAAACACCGGGTGCAAAAAGATTGTTTAAATTCTTCACAGACCAATGTTTTAGGAAAACATCTCTCTTACAGGCCTTACTGCTGTCCTGATACTTGAGAGTTTTCGCTTCAACTAAGCTTTTAGCACACACAGGGTGGTTTTTGTCCAACTGTCTGCAATAACCCAGAGAGTTTAGCATGGGAAGGAATTACCAAAAATGTTTGTGTTGGTGGCTGAGTCTGCTCAGAGGGACCAGTTCCACTCTGGCCGTGGTGAGCACAGGACAGGGGACTGGAACTTCCGGCTGCTCCCACAGTGCCCTGGGCAATTCTAGGCAGCACCATGTTACTGATTAATGAACAGACATTAAAAGAGCAGCCAGGAAGGTGCTCCAAGGCTGCGAGTGCTGCTTTGTGCTGAGGAAAGGCTTGGATCTCTGATAGCAGCTCTTGGCTGACCGAGAGGCAGTAGCTCCTGTGAGCATTCACACAGGAAGGGACAAGCTGTTCCCTATGGACTAATTAGGAGTAATGGGAGAAAAATAAAAAAGATACTAAAGGCAGATTCTGGGAAACCTCTTCAGAGAGGAGAACTCTGTTCCTCTGGGAGGAGTCTGTGAGGGGAATGTATTTTGAGCCCTGTCACTGAAAACAAGGCTGCAGAGTGGAGCTCACTCCATGAGACACGAGGCTGGACCTTGCCAAGAGAAGAGGAACTGGGTGTAGGGGTGGGATGTGCCAGGTTCCTGCCCAGACCCCTCCAGGAGGGTTCACAGAGCCTTTTCCTCCCCATCCTCCCACTCATGACCAGCACCAAGCCCTTCTCAGTACCTCCATCAGCCGGGTCCCACCAAGGAGGGAGGCGGCAGAGGGGAAGCCGCTAGTCGAGGAGCAAATGTCCTGTCAGATTGACGTGGGGAAGAATGTCCAATGTCTTCTGTGAGCTTCTTCTGTGCAACACTGTGATCTCAGATCCTTGGGATCCCTTGGGAATGCCCAGAACCATTGGCTGAGCCCCATGCCCCATGCCAGACCTGATGCTGTCGCTCTGTAGCAATAAGAACTCCCTGTTCCCATGTGTGGGACCTGTCCCCTCACGGCTCTGCCACCTCCCTGGGGCTTCTGGAAGTGTCCCTGAGCAAACCCTGCAGCCTAGCTGAGCTCTGTGTGAGACAGGCCTGGGGACAGTCTGCTTACACCAGGCCAGAAATGGTGAACCAATGAGAGCGGGTTGCCCTGAAATTGAATTTTATCTATTGAATGTTTGTGGGATTTCTGTTTCATTTCGGGTTTAGTTTGGCTGCTTAGTTGAGGTCTTTTTCCTGTTAAGAGTCCTTTGTTTGTAACTCGACAGGAGAGTTTTGCTCACATAGACCACGGTGTATCCATAGACCCTGAGGGCTTCCTCATCCATAGGCAGCTGAGTTGGAATTTTTGGCTCCTGAAACAAGAAACGATGACTGGCAGAATTTTCTGTAGCACCCCTGACAGTGGGACCCAGATGAGCAGCTCAGCCTTAATTATGGGAATATTGTAGGGTGGAGTTGGTGAGCACAGACATGGCCAACCCTTGCATTTTACAACCAAAGTTCCTTAAGAAGACACTTCCAGCCTCACTGGCCTTGAATCCTTCTTCTTACCTCCCGGGGGTTCTCGTGGCAGTCTCTGGAGTGTCTGTGGATAGGCTGGGATTGTTTTTTCGAGGGGGCTGGGGGGGGGAGAAGGAATGACTTTTTCCCTTGCTGTGTAGAAGGACCTTCCCCCTCAAGGAAGGAGACGTGTTCTGGAAGGAGCAACACTTTTAGGAGCTGTTTTCCATGGTCCCTTGAAACTTACTGCTACTTTAATACTCCTTTTTTTGAGTTCTTTGAAGGAAAGCTGGTAGTGGATGACCTGCACAGTGGTGACAGGTGTCAGCCCAGGCTGTCAGTGGGGGGAACACTCTGCCCAGGCCGTGAGGATTGTGGTCCATGCCGTAGACAGACAGTGTCATGGTGACAACCAAACATCAGGAGATCCTTGTTTGCAGCCAGTCTGGAAAGAGAAGCTGTTCCTCACTCGTACGTTCCATTGCCCAAACCTCCTCCTGGGAGCTGAATTCTTGTTTCATCAAGCAAAGGATTTAATGTTCTCCTGTCCCTCCTGGCCCTTCCTGCCCTCAGTAACTCGTGTGCATTTCCTTCCTTTCTGTAGATGCAGATGTTCTAGGCAATACCACAGAGCACCCGCGCTGCGAGTGCAACCATGTCATCTTAAAAAATACAAAAAAAAAATATACAAAAAATATACAAAAAATATCTTTTTTAGGCCAGAGTTTTCTACAGGTATTAATGAATATTTTTCTTAATCCTTATAAGTTTTATGTGTTTAATATTTCTTAATACCGGTAGCATTAATTTATACTTTTGTAGCAACACAATATTTTTATAAACCGCCACCGCTGGCTTTGTCTTCATAACGGGAAACGTGCGGGCAGCTGGCCCCGCGCTGTACCATGTACTGTATTTAAAAGGTTATCTAATGTCACACTTGCTGTGTTAATAAACAAAACAAAACCTGTTTGAAGTCTCATGTATTGTTGGTGTGGATCAAATGACTCACTAGAGAGCAATATTGCACGGGGTTGAGTTGCTGATTTTCATTGTGATATGCGAACACTTGAGGCCAACTCAAGTTCTGAGGTTTTTTGGTTGTTTTTTTTTTTTCTTTTTAGGATTTGTTTTGGTTTTATTTTGTTTTGGGTTTTTTTTTTCAGCTAAATAAATTCAGTGCTGTTTGAAACTTAGACTGACGTCAAATGAAAAGGATTATTAAAGAAAAAAAAATCAAAGTGTTTAAATGTTGCTGTTTTTACAAGTCTGTTGCTGTCTGAATGGAAATATTCCACAAGAGAGGAGGAATAGTTCCACTTAGCTTCCAAAGGGGCCGAGCGCTCCAGGCCAGAGCTCGGTTATTTGGAAATACCTTAGAGACATGTTTCTGCAACATTCTTTTCAGAATTGATGCCAAGGCAGAAGACAAACTGTAACTGTAAGAAAGCATCCGTTGCTTGAGGATTTTCATGTCAGTGTTGTATTTATGGTTTTACAATAAAACAACCTTTAGGGGAAAAAAAGTGTCTGGGGTTTTCTATATTTTCTGTATTTCTAACTTTGTGCCTGGGACATCCCCAGTGCTGATGTGCTGTTGTGAGGAGGGAAGACATCCATGGAAGTGGCCTGGATCCCAGCAGTGGTGTCTGATGGATCCCACAGAATCATGGAATGGTTTAGGTGGGAAGGGACATCCACTCCCTTGCCTTCCAGGGGCAGGCACAGCTGCTCTGGGCACCCTGTGCCAGGGCCTGCCCACCCTCCCAGGGAACAATTCCTGCCCAAGATCCCATCCAGCCCTGCCCTCTGGTAGTTCACAGCTGTATGAACTCTGCAGCAGGAGAACTCCACATCCCATATCCCTGGGGCACTCAGAGCCCCCCAGACCATTTCCCTGAGCATCCTGTGTCCCACACTCAGTTTCCAGGGCCATGAACTGCTCCTGTCTCTGTGCAGAGATGTTCTTGTGCAGCAAAGATGCCCTGAGCCCCTCAGTTTGGGGTTGTCCCTTGGGGCTGGGGTTCCCCCCAGCAGGAGGTTCAGCCCAGCTCAGGGAGTTTCTGCTGGGCAGCCTCAGCACCAGGTTCTGCTCAGAAATTCCACCTGTACCAGCAGACCCAGCTGGGATTGGTTTCACCCGGGGGAACGGGGGCTTTGGGGTGCTGGGTGGGCACTGGGCTCCTCCCAGGACAAGCCCTTGGCAGCTGATCATGGTGAGAGCCCAGAGGGGCACCCAGGTCTGGGCTCAGAGCCCTGACTGCACCAGGGGCTGGGATCACGGGGATGTGCTGCTGAGGGGGCACTGACTGCTGGGACTGGGACTTGCTGATGCTCTTTGGAGGTCCAGGACCCACCTCCAAACCAAGCAGAGACCACCAGGAATTGTCCCAAGGGAAAGAAGTACAGAGACCAGGGTTCTGAGGCCAGGCCTTACGCTGGAAAATCCCCTTGTCCATCACTCTCCATGTATCCTTTTCTTTGACCTGCTTTGATGTCCTTTGGGGTTTTCTAACCTTGTACCCACCCCTCCCTCACTAAAAAAACAAGAAAAAAAAATTTGCTAGAGAATTAGCAAATTTTTAGTGAATTTGTGACTTAGGAAAAAGCAAAAGCCAAAGACATGGAATGACAATTGATCTGGCCATTGGATAAAGTCTTGGCTAGTGGTCAAGTGTGAGGATAAACCAAAATAATAAACACAGCTATCAGTATCTAGTGGTGAGAATGGCTGAGACTTTGCAGGAGATTTGCTGTGGAAGAGGTTTCAGTAAGCAGATCAGATGCCCCCAGGTGCTATCAGATAAGAGCTGGGATTTGTTTGAAAATCTAAATGTGTAAAGTGGATAATTTAAAGCCAACAGGGCCAGAAGCTCAGAGGATGGGATCCCTGGCATGCCAGCAGCTCCCAGCACTCAGTTGTCCCATTTGCTGGAGCCATTTAAAAGGATAAATAAGATTGCTAATGGGAATGGAAGAGGCTTACGCAAATCCTGCTGTGCTTCCCGATTCTCTGATTTCTGCCTTAACAAGACAAAACTCCTTTAGCTTTAGCAATAGAGGAACTGGTCGCTCTGAATTCAAGCTCTGCTGGAGGTATCCACAGTTTTGTGCCATCTCAGATGTTTGCTCCTGTGTGTGGGACCAGGGTGGGAAGCCGGAGCAGCAGCCCAGGTGTGTGGCAAGGCCCTTGTGTCACACTTGCCACGCTCAAAGCACTGCACGAACTCTGACCCGGGTTCAACCAAGAGAACCAACTTTATTACATCACTGACTCCATTATATGGTACAGCAAACAAAGCAGTCCTTGGCAGGCAAGGTCAACACCTCTCCAATCACATTGGTCAAGACAGGTGTCCATCAAGAGAACTCCTGCTCCAAGAAAGAACTAAACACTCTCTTGTTTACAGAAAATGCCTGAGAAAAGACTTTCCAAAAGGTAAACATCAGAAGGCTGAAAAAACCAGGGTGACAGCCTTGTGTGTGTGTTTGTGACAGTGGGCTGGGGGTGGCCCTGTTCCCCCTTGAATTCGGGTGAGCAGTGCCCTGTGATCCACCCACAGCAGTAACAGCTCTGCCCTGGAACTGCCTCTTGCTGTTTCTCCATCACCCATCCCTGCCAGGGCTGCTGTTCCCTAAGGGATGTGCTGGGAGCTGAGGGGGTCCCACTGCTCCTGGTGGGATGGGCTGGTCCTGGCCAGGCTCAGCCAGGAGTCAGATCTCTGGGCAAGCTCATGGAGATGGGGCAGGGCTGAGGGCCTGAGGGAATCAATCTGCAGCTCAGGGCCCAGAATTGGAGAGGGCATCCAGAGTCAGACACAGCCCAGCAGGTGCTGGGCAGCTCCACGGGGATGGGGCAGGGGGAGGTCCAGCCGGGCAGTCAGGCTGTGGGCAGAGCCCAGAGCAGCCAAGGGGACAGCATCACTCAGCACATGGGCTGAGGGGCCAGAGCTGAGCTGAGATGGGGCTGCAGGAGTGGGGGAGTGGCCCAGGTGAGGCTGGTCAGGGCCATTAACATCTGTCAGGGCTCTCAGGTCCCTGGAGGCTCAGCTGTTGGGTTCAGCAATGCTCCTGCTCCCTCGTGAAGTTCCTCTCTGGATGTTCCCCACGGCTCCTGAGGGAGGAGTGCATGGACGGGTTCCAGGATCCCTTCTCCTGGCAAGAACACCCCACAAAGCAATGAAGAAGAACAAACAGTGAACGAGCTCAGTTTTAAAAGACATTTAATAGTGAAATATTGACAGAACAGACCAGTGTGAAGTGATTTGCACTGGAAAACAGACAGGAAATAAAAATTACTACACCATGAATCCCCCAGATTCTCACAGCTCCTCTGCACACTCCCAGAGCTGCATCTCCTGTGCTTTTGTGTCTTCCAATAATTCCATTTCTCCCTCTCCTCCGACGGGATGCAGTCAGGCAGGTGGTGCCTTTGGATTTGGATTAAGAGTCTTTTTTGTCTGGGAATTTCGCAACCAGAAGTGTCTGCTCAGCACCAAGCACAGACAAATCTCTCAAGGACCTCCAGGATCACCCACTTCCAAACCTGCTGCTGCCTCCCATCGCTCTGCTGGAGGAGCCCCTGCCCGTGGCTGCCCCTGCTCACCCAAGGGCCGTGGCCAAGGTCCCTCCTGTCTCACGCCACAAAACAGGTCCCAGATTCATTTCCAGAGAGCTGTTGGAGGCAGCAGCTGCTCACTCTCCATGGCACATTTGTCAGCCTGTGATGGTGATTATGAAGATTTACAGCAAAATAACCCACGTTTCCACTCGGGTGATCCATGAGCTGAGACGCCTCCCGGTGCTGAGCGCTGCAGTTCTCGGGGAATCTTTTTTTGGATTGCACCCGTTGTAAGTCACAGCAAATTAACAGCTTCTTTTTAAGTTCCCAGAACATCTGTTCTCTACTGGAGGCGCTGACACTCTGTGTTTGAGGAACAAGTGCCGTGTGCTCAGTCTGTGGCACAGGGGGTGTTCTGGGCCAGAGCTGTGCCAGCAGCACTGGGGACACTGGTGAACTGGGGGAAGATGTCCCTGGATGAGTTAACTGGGGGGAAATGGCCCTGAACTGGGCTGCAGGAGAGCACCCAGGCGTGGATGTGCCCTAGTGGGGAGAAAGCTCCCAACTTGTTCATTCAGAGCTCTGTTTGCCCACGGGACACTCACTCCTGGTGGTCTGGCACCGTCTGGGCACTGCCCACGTGGGGAGGGACACCCCCCATGCAGTGGTACCGGAGCAGAGCATCCCTGGACACCCCTGGGCACCCCTGGTGTTCACCCCTGGACACCCGAGGGCAGGAGGGAACTGGTTAAAAGAGGTGGCTCCAAGGCTGACACTGGCATGAAGGGTCACCTCGTCCTGAAGGGTCACCTCGTCCTGAACCATCTCTGTGGGAGAGATTCCTGTGGCACACACCCGTGGTGGCACTTTTCCAGCCTTCAGAGTGCTGAAGAAGGACAACAGCTACAAAGGGCACAGCAGAGAGTTTGTTCCAATCAGATTATTTCAATCAGGTGTTTTGCATGAGTTTTTGTGTGGCTTTGCTGCTCTGCTGCCTCTTTAACCTTCAAACAACTGAATGGCTGCATCAATGGATCCTTCTCCATGTTCAGTGAGCTAAAAGGAGGATCATGTGTTGCTCATTCTTTCCAGAGAAATTAATTTTGGCATTTATATTTACCCAGTGTCAGAAAACGCAGCTCCTACAGGATTGGGAGGCTGTTGTCTTCATTACTGTTTTGTCCTAATGTGGAAAGGAGCACCAAGGAGAGTGACTCGTTCTTGCTCAGCTTCACGCTGATGTGTGGGAGGTGGAAGATGGGAGAAGTGAAGTTTCTCCTTCAGTCAACGAGCACCAGAGGGGGCAGGAGGAGCCCATCACTGCCATCCCTGAGTGACAGAACCTGGGGCCTCACGTAGGATCAATCTCACTGAATCTGAAGCAGGGCTTCCTGTGCCCCCACACTGACAGGGAATGTCAGAATCACTCAGGCAGGAACAGACCTTTAATGCCATTGAGTCCAACCAGCATCGCCAAGGCACCACTGCCCCACGTCCCCAGGAGCCACATCCACCTGGCTTTTAAATTCCTCTGGGGACAGGGCTCCACCCCTGCCCTGGGCAGCTGTGCCAGGCACTGATCACCCTCTCAGTGAAGACATTTTTCCCCATGTCCAACCTGAGCCTCCCCTGGCCCAGCCTGAGGCCGTTCCCTCTCCCCCTGTCCCTGTTCCTTGGGAGCAGAGCCCGACCCTCCCTGGCTGTCCCCTCCTGGCAGGGAGTTGTGCAGAGCCACAAGGTCCCCCCTGAGCCTCCTTTTCTCCAGGCTGAGCCCCTTTCCAGCTCCCTCAGCCTCTCCTGGGGCTCCAACCCCTTTCCCAGTTCCCTCCAGCCCCACACTGGGCTCTGGGGCTCTGCCTGGCTTTGGGTCCCTGCAAACTCTGTGCTGAAGGTGCTGCTTATCCCAGCTGCCCAAAAATCCCTCTCCAACAAAGAGCACAGAGGGCTTTTAAATCACCCTGACCCCCTTGGCTGGGTGGGAGCAGAGCAGGTGGCTGCAGTTTCATTCTTTTAAAACCTCTGGATAGGAAGGGCTCTAAATTCAGCCATTTCAGATGAAATCACACATCTTGGCAAGTGCTTGCATATGTCCAGAATATTCTCTGTCTTTTTCTGGTGAAACACATCATTGCTCAGTACTTGGAACCAAATTTTCATTTGAGTGCAGCTCCTGACTGTGGGAAAAAAATACAGTAATAATATTTTTTCTGAAAATAACACACAGAGAGGAAAAGAAATTGCTGTTTGGTGGTATCTATAAATAGTTTTTCTTACCCATAAAGATGGCATGTTTCTTTGGGAGAAATAGATTGTTCAGTACAAAGACTGACTCGTGCTGCCAATCAATGAATGTTTCACTGCTATCCCATCGATCCAAATCCGCTGGAGTTGAACTTCCCAGGACAATAACTAAGAAACACAAGCCAAAGCAAAACTCAAGGTAAATGGGTTGGTGATTTAAGCTGATTAGTGCAGCCAGATCAAGCAATTGCTCCGTGTGAACTTTAGGATGTTCTTCCCACACAGCCCAAACCCTCTGAAGAGCAGGGATGTGTGAGGAGCTTTCCTGAATTCCAACTGAAAGGTCCTTTCTAGTCTTAAAAGGAGAATCAAATTCCCATGGAGAAACTGTTCTGTTCATGAGACACATTTCAGCACTGACGGGGTGTCAGCTGTCACTGCAGAGCACAGAATCATTTCTGGAGCCCAGCAGCTCCTCGGGATGCACCCCTGAGGGATTCAAGGGATGGCTCAGAGTTAAAAATCTGCTTTTGTAACGTGCCTGCAGAGTGCAGGAGGTGTGGGACTGTCAGAATGGAGAGGGGGTATTAACACAATGGAACTGGTTTTCTGTGGGAATTTTTTTCTCCTTTTAAGGCTTGAAGGGATCTTTTGGTTGGAATTTGGGAAAGCTCCTCATATACACCTACTATCTAGAGAACTGCAGCCCCAGTTTCCATCTGACACAGCAAAGGGCACTGGAACCCTGTGTTCCAGTTCCTGTGGAACCCTGGGACCAGGACGACCCAGGAGGAATGTCGGGGTTCTGCGTGAGCCAGGGGAGGGCGTGGAGGGGAAATCCCTATAGGACAACTTTCCCTTCATGAACTGATGTTTAATGGGGACACACGGGGCCCTCCCCTTTCTGTGGATGCTCTTTGCGGGTTTGGGGGATGTTCACCTTTTCCAGCACATGAAATGCTGCTGCATTTTCCATCCTCTCCTCGGAGCTGCCCTGGAAGGCGGGGTTGGCCCGGGGTGAGGGCAAGAGGGTCCAGCCTGGCCATCCTGGGAGGGAAACACAGCGAGATGTTCTCCTGTGGGAACGGGAGGGGGTGGAGGGGTAAAAGCAGCACCCTGGGGTGGGAGGGTCGCAAAGGGCACTCAGTACTCGGCCCCTTCTGAACAGGCAGCACCGACCTCCCCCTGCCATAGCCTGGGAAGACACGGGAAAATCCGCTGAAGAGCGGCCCGGGGGGCTCGTTCCTCTCTAGGGGAGGACCGGGGGCAGGACTGGAACAGGGATGCTGCGGAGGAGCCATTTCACCGCGAGATGGCACCGGGCAGCTGCCGGAGCCGGGCAGGGACAGCGGGGGACAGCGGGGACGGCGGGGACAGCGGGGACAGCGGGCAGCAGTTCCCTGGCAGGCTGTGGGCAGGAGGTGCTCACTGACTGCAGAAAGGATCACACAAAACTGGGCTGGCACTGCTGAAGCAGACGCCTGGGATGTGCTGGCCACCGAGTCAGCTTCAGAAACCATCCCGGAGCAAAGCCGGCCCGTCACAGCCCTGTGTCACCCTGGAGCACTCGGAAGGGTACCACAGAGGCTGCTGGAGCACAGAAACATCCCTGATGAGATATCACCTCGGTCCAGGCAGGGGGAGAATAATTTCTCATGGTTATCTCCAAACCATTATGGTTTTGACCCTCAGCCCTGGGTTTTGAGCTCCTGGATCCTGTTTTGACTGCAGGATAAAAGGCACCTTCACCTTAAAAAAATGTTTAAAGGTTCAGGATGCTTCACCTGCTTAGGGAGAGAGATTCAGAGAAGAGCATTTAAAGAAATCTCCCTCCATTCCCCAAGCCTGGAGGGGCAGAGGAGGGCCACGGGCTCCTACAGCCCAGGAATCCTTGGCAGGGAGAGCCATGAGAAGCCCTTTATCCCTTTGCTGTTGAGCCCCAAGAGCCATTCAGGCTGTAACTCGGCAGCAAATCCCTGCCTCGGGCAGGGCCAGCCAGGGGCTGGGAGCCAGAGCAGTGACACTCCTGGGCAAAAAGGAATTTTCTGGTGAGGTGAAGGGAAACCCCCAGCTCCAAAGTGGATTGTTTTTCTCCATTGCTGGGCTTGATTCCTGGTGCTCCCGGGAGGAACATGAGGTTTGCCCCACTGGGATCTGTCCCTGCTCAGTTTTGGGATCCACCTCTTCCTCCCCAGCTCCAGGGCAGCACCAACTAGCCGAGCACTGAAAACAGGCACAGGCAGCACCCAGGCTACAGCCACGGGACTGCACAGCTCTGCTTCAGCCAGCTGTGCTCCTACCACATCTGGATGGCTGCCACAACCTTACCTCAATCAATGCTGCTCCTGAGGGACTGCCAGGTGCACAGGGGTTCCCGGAGGCTGTTCACAGGTGTGGCCACTGGGTCAAAGGCCACGTCTCCCCTTCTGTGCCTCAGGTGATGCACATTTGCATTCCGAGTTCATTCCTTGTGACCTCTGGTTGTTACAGCAGCTGCTGTCACTTGGAGCTCAGGCAGTGAGAAATGGGGACACTACACTTTGGGAGCTGAGCTCAGCACACATTTCCCAGGCAGCCACCCTGATGACAAGCGACACAGTGTGAGCTCTCCCTCCCAAAACCACTCTCCTTGATTGGAGTGGTCTGGGCCAAGAAAAGGAACCCCTGGAAACCTTCCCATCCTTCAAGCCTAGGAAGGATTATTTCTCATGTCTGGCAGAAAGGAGCTGTTGTACCCCAGAGCCTGGAGACCCCCCCTTTCCCAGAACTCTGGCACTGGTATCCCTCAGCCTTTCTGGAAGGCTGTCCCAGCCCTGCTGGCAGCATGCACGGGGCAGTGGAGGCACCAGGGATCACCTTTCCCTGCCCCAGGTGACAGGGACTCATTCTGAAGCATCAGCATTTTCTTCTGTCTCTGACCCACCTCTGCACCTGAGCTGAGTGTCAGGACAAAAGGGAGAAGGCAGGGAAAGTGTTCCTGCCTGTGGGAGATGTTGTGGGCTCAGCAGGAGCAGCAGCAGTGTGGGAACAGAGATGAGCAGCCCTGGATAGGTCAGAGCAGAGCCCTTGGAGCCCCAGGGGTCCCAAAAACGTGTCCCAGGAGTTTCAGAGCACATGTCCCTGCCAGTTTAAGATGATTTTACTCCAGGAAGGTCCCACCTCTAGAGCTTCTCTTCATAAAGGAGCCTGGAGCTCCTCTGCCTTGAAGATCAGAAGTGGTGCCCATGGCCAAACCTTTGCTGGGCTGCCCAAAAAAAACTCACCCAGGACTCCTGAGTGCTGCTTTTGCCTCCAGCCTTTGCACCCTGGAGCCACCAGAGCCAGAGGAGAGGCTGGTCTTTGCTCTGTCTTGTGCATCAAATCTGATGTCTCCCCACTTGAGAGGACAATATTCTGCCCTAGGATATACTGAGAAATGTTGCAGGTGAGTATCAGAGCACCAACAGCCACAGATTTTTCTCATTTTATTTTTTGTTTATAATTTCCCCATTTAATTAGTTTATTTCTTTTATGGAAAACAAATAGGAATGGTAGCAAGAATAGCACTGGGGACTTAAAGAGCTCCAGGGCCACTGGGCACTTGCTGGGAACACAGAATCTGTGAATCCCTGCAGAATAAGCCTTGCAAACCTCTCGGTGTCTGTCAGGCCAGCAGCAGGGTCTGCACATGGCACAGACCCACAGGAGAGTGTTGGCTGTTAATTGGTGCTTGGAGAGAGATCTGAGCCTTCCTCCACTTGCTCTGTGGCTACATCTGCTCACTGTTCCACCAGAAAAATGCATGTTAGGAATAATTAGCATTAATGCTTTTGTAGGCATGATCGAAGTGGATAAAAAAAGCAAGGCCCATAGAGAACAATAATAATTTCTATTAGATGAGCTGATACAGCTGGGAAAAAGTGGATGAGCTTTCAGGTATAATAGCCCTCCTTCAAGTACAATTAGGAATGTAATTGGGAGCAGCAGAAAAACATGGAATCATAAAATAGTTGAGGCTGGGAAGCAGTTTTAAAGCCCATCTAGTCCAGCCCTCCTGCCATGAGCAGGAACATCTTCAGCTGGATCAGGTGGCTCAGAGCCATGTCCCATCTGACCTTCACACCTGGTCCATGCAAGGTGGGGGTGATGGTGACCCCCCCACCCTGCAGGGAGCAGAGAGGGGATACAAAGGGCAGGGGGGATCAAAATCCAGGAGTGGCACAAACAGAGCAGACCTGAAGTGCTGACATTCAGGAGGTGACTTCACCCATCCACTGCTGGTGACCAAACCACCACCTGGCCAGGCTGTGTCTCAGACTAACACTTTCCTTTCAAGCTCATATCTGACCCCTTTTCCAAGTTTGAAGGCATTTACGAGTGGGCAGAGCTCAGTCAGGCAGGAGGGAAGACCCAAGGACTGATGGGAGACAAGGGGAGCCTTGAGGTGTTGCTGCACAAAACCCAGCAGCCACAGCGGCTCCCATGGCACGGAGTCCAAGAATTGGTTGCCAGAATCTTTGAGCACTCACCCTCTTTGTTCTGCCTTTTTCCCTGCGAGATCTTCAACATCTTTCTCCTAGGATGTTTAAAGTATCCTGCACACCTCTTGTACGTTTACAGGTGCAAGCAGGAGGGCCAGGGCACCCTCAGCCTCCCTGGTGGGATCCACAGGGGTGCCTCCCTTGGTGAAGCACCCACCAGGGCCAGGGGTGCATCAAAGGTTATTCAGGGCTTGACTGGTGGGGTCTGCGGACATCTCTGCTTCCCCAGACCTGGGCTGGGGCAAGGAACAGGACTCACACCTTGGTGTATGGAGGCTGCCCAGAAGCCCTGGGTGTCTGAGACAGAGGCAGACACCGGTGGATATGACATGCCCAGGACAGGGGGGTGGTGACAGGAGCACCAGGACTTTGCTGAGCAAGGCCAGACCTCCCCAGGCACGCGGGGATGTGGCTCTGCCCTGTGTCCCCCTGCTCCCTGGGGTGGCCCGAGGATGGCAATGTTGGGATGAAGCTCATCCCAGGCAAGTAGGGAAAAAATCAAGTGCAATGCAGAGATTCCCTTCTCATTCCAAACCTCCCAGGAGTGCTGGGCAATGACTTGCCAGGAACTGTCCCAAGGCAGCTGGGAAACAGGAAAGGAGGAAGCTGGAACATAAATGTTTCTGTAAATTATATAAACTGAGCATCATGAAGGTGTTGGTGAGGTAACTGTGGTGATTCTCTCCCACAGGTGATTCTCTCTCTGTCTCTTTTTGAGAGACACTGAGAGTCTTTAGAGCAGCACACAGAAACCTTAGTGACACAAAAGCATCTGTCTGGAGCTGGGAATTGTGCCTTTGGTGACACATACCAATCACCTTCCAGCAGGTACAAACCCCAGGTGCAAAACACTTCTGAGTTAGTGGAACAGAGCACCTGAGGCTGAAATGCTCCCCCCTCCTCCAGGGCTAACACACACAGGAGCAGTGGTCATGGCAGAGACGATTCACCTTCATTTCAAAATGTTGAAAACATTGTGAATCTATAGAGAAACGAGCAAAGGAGAAATGTGTTCCACTGATATTAGAAATCCTTAAAATGCCTGGGATTTTCCAGCACATTTCTGCCTTAGATCAGGGTTGGGACTTGACCTGGGGACTGAATGGGAAGTGAAGAGC
Source organism: Nicator chloris (assembly GCA_013400495.1). NCBI lineage: Eukaryota > Metazoa > Chordata > Aves > Passeriformes > Pycnonotidae > Nicator > Nicator chloris. Next base: position 171,722 of record WAAE01015020.1, read on the forward strand.
AATTCCCAGGATGGCAGGAGAATGATGAAGCCCTGAAGGACTGGGTTGTTAGATACAAAGACCACAATATGAAAAAGACGTTAAGTTAGAGAGTGCATCCAAAGGAGGACCTTGAGGATGGGGAAGGGGCAGGAGGAGAAGCCTGATGAGGGAGGAGTGGCTGAAGTCACTGGGTTTGTTCAGCCAGGAGAAGGAGAGACTGAGGTCAGACCTCATTGAGGTCTTCATCATCCTCACAAGGAGCAGTGCAGGGGCAGCTCCAATCTCTGCTCCCTGGGACAGGGACAGGGGCCAGGGAACAGCTGGAGCTGGGCCAGGGCAGGCTCAGGCTGGAGAGCAGGGAAAGGTTCTGCCCCCAGAGGGTGCTGGCACTGCCCAGGCTCCCCAGGGAATGGGCACGGCCCCGAGGCTGCCAGAGCTCCAGGAGCCTTTGGCCAGCGCTGCCAGGGATGCCCAGGGTGGGCTTGGTGGGGTGTCTGTGCAGGGCCAGGGCTGGGCTGGGTGATCCCTGTGGGTCCCTCCAGCTCAGGGGATTCTGTGATTCTCTGATTCCATGACACTACACACCAGGCAGCCCCACCTGTGTGTTTGCCTTTCTAAAAGGAAGCCCCCTGTGAGACTGTGCTTTCTGGAAGTGCTGACTTGTAAGTGCATTGCAGGAACCTTCAGGGAAGGAGATGAGATAAAAGCAGTGTTTTCTCTAAAACCAGTGCTGTCTCAGGATGTTTTTAGTTGGGGTTTTTTTAGGCTGGTTTCATAATAGAACTTGTGTAATCAACCTTTCTTTCTGTCCTCAGCAAGAAGATTTTGATCTCCTGTCAAACATCAGTCACACATGACAGGCGGGCGTGGCTCTCCAGGGGCAGCTTTGTCACCACATTCCCATGTTTGGGCTGGTTTTGAGCTGTCACCCACCAAGGATCTGTTCTGGTCCTGCTGAAGCCCAGCCAGGCTTCCCCCTCCAGCTTCCTGGGGTGAGGACATCCAGTGCAGCACCGAGTCTGGTGCCACTCAGCTCCTGCCCCTAAATGCCACATTGTCACCGCTGGGCCAGCCTGGGCTTTGTCTCTCTTGCTCAGCTCCTCCCAAGCTCCTCCCAAGACCATGCACATCTCATTTATCATGTTTGGTGTCTTTGGAAGCCACATCTGGTAGATTAGAAAGCCACTCTCAGTTTTCTGTCCTCCCAAGGTCAGGACTGTTCATGGGGGAGCTGCAAAGCTGCTTTGCAAAGACGTGAACATCTCCCAGCAGCAGGATGAGGCACTGAGCACTGAGATGCCCCAGGCACTGCCCCTGCAAGGGGACAGATCCTCATCTGGCTGGGATACCAGGGATGCTCTGGGCACCGTGGTGGCTCCTTTGAGGGGACAGGAGGCTGGGGCACACACCCAAAGGAGATATCTGCTGCCTCCTCCCAAAGGTGCATTTCAGAGACGGGAGCTCCTGCGTGTTTCTGCACTCATCACTGTGAACACAATGTCCTGGTTTTGTCTCTGGAAGGGCTGCAAGTTCCAGAGGACCTCATTTGTCATTGACCCCTTTTTCCTTCCCCTGTTTCAGCTTCATTGCAGCTCTAAGAGGTTGGAAATGCCCTGAGATCTCACTGTCCCCTTGACAGGGTACAGCTGTGGCATCTCTGCCCAACAGTGGTGCCTGTCACCACCTGGGCTCTGCTGGGGACAGACAGACACCTGGAGAAGCTCCTGTGGCCCCTTTCCTGGGGAGCTTGGCCCCTCCAGCCCCTCCAAACGCTGGGATGGTTTCTGCTCAAGCAGGCACCAACCACCACTCCTTGCAGTAGGTTGGCTGGAGATTCTTGCTGTGTCCCAGGGTTCCCAGAGAGTCCCTGGAGAGTGAGGGTGACATTCCTGGTGTCAGCCCTGCTGTGAGAAGGCAGGCAGCCCCATCCCACTGGGGAGCTTTCCCAGGGACACCCAGGCTGAGTGTGGTGCAGGGCACCAAGGGCTGCAGGGGGCTGATGCTCCTCCAAATGCTCCATCACCACATCACCTGGCCCAGGCTCCAGCCTCCTCTGAGGTGAAGTGCAGGAAATCCCCAGGCAGTGACCAGTCTCTCTGAGGTGATTTCCAGCCCCTGCTCTGTGGCAGTCCCAGGGGACTGGAAGTCCCTGAGGACAGGCTGTCTGATCTCCTGGGACACCATGTGCAGGAAGCTGAAGCCCAGCTTCTGGCTGGTTTTACAGCAGAAAATCGGAATGTTATCAACATGAAATTTTCCCTACAGTGCATTTAAAACATGCAAATCCTGGTTTTCCCTTGCAAAATGTTCGCAATTGAACTTCCCACCCCTCCTACTGCACATCTGACTGTGTTTCTGCACATTCAGTTCCTTCTGCTTGCACAGGAGGTGCTTTGGGGTTTCTCACAATCTTTGCCTCCAGCCATTGATGTTCCATGTCCTATGCTCTTACCACTCAGCCAACATCTCCCTGCCTGCTCAGGAACACCTTGGTGTGCAGAAGCCAGAATAACTGCTTGCATCTTGTTTGAACTCCCCCATCCCTGTGCACACCAAGCTCCCCAGATGAAGGCAGAGCTCTGCTGGATGCTGGGAATGCTTCTGCACATGGCTGAGGCAGAGATGCAGTAACCTGACAGTGCAGGGGGACAGACACCTCCATTCTCATCACCTGCTGTACGATGATGCTGCAGATGTTTTCTGTGACAGCAGGGATTCCAGGCGTGCCAAACACTCTGCTCAGGAGGGTGGCAGAGGCCTTGGGGGCAAAGAGCTCCTTCCTGTGGGGAGAGCTGGGTAAAGGCAACACGGATGCCCATGGATACCTAGAGCAGGGAGCTGTGCTGCCTGGGGACTCCAGCAGCCACTACTGAATTGCAGAGTAGGCTGGGCTCCGTTCCTCTCAGCTGGGAAAGCATTCAGGAAGAACACAGGGACTTAGGGACTGCAGTCCACCCTGGATGTTGCCTGGGAAAAGCTGGAGACAGGCTTGAACACACAAAAGCAACCAAGGGGCTGCTCAGACACTCTCACCTTGGTTTCCACCCCATTGTTCCCTGCAGCTCCCCCACCACAGGAACAGAGCCCTTGGGCACCTTCCTCCGCAGACTCCAGTCACTGCCTGTCTGTCTGGGTGGCTGAGCCTGTGACAAGGATGTCCTGCTGTGTCCCAGCTGCTCACACAGACCACAGTCCCCAAAGCACTGGCAGAGGGGACACACTGTGCCAGCCTCCAGGAGGGTTGTGAGGAGCTGCTGGGGCCTTGCACCCCCTCCCTTGTCCCCTGTCCCTGCCTAGGTTGGGATTTGGTGCTGTTCTCTGTCCCTGTCCTGGAAGGCAGCACACTCTGACTGCATCCACTCTCACCTCTGCTGGGGCACCTCATGGGGAGTTTTTCTTCCAAATATTCTGAAGGATAGTTTCTCTGTTTTTCCAGCCTCTTTGTAAAGAAAGTGATGCCCATATCTGCGGGCAGCCTTCCTGTGCAGGCTTCCCCAGTGCTTCCGAGAGAGGCTCAAGTCATTGCCAGCTGCTGCTCTGACTCCTCAGGGTGAATCCAAGGATGACAATGCCACCTCTTTTCTGAAATTCATGATCTCTCACCCCCAGGTCAGTATTAGAGTCCACATTTGCAGTCAATGTCTCCACTGGATCTACAGTGCTGTCCGAAGAACAGGACCGACAATACTTGCTTCTCCTTTCATGGCACTACACTGGCTGTTCTAAAATACATTCCACTTCAATGCTTACCAAAAAATCCAAGTGATTTGGCATAATTATTTGCTGTCTCACAGATTTTATCACCAGTGATTGCTTCCAGAGCAAAGGCAGGAATATTTAAGTGGCAACCGCATTGCAAATCCTTTCATCCCTGTAGGAACACCCACATCCCACAGCAGCTCTTCGGTACCAGCCCTTGGAGCCTTGCCATGGGCACTCAGCATGTCCTTTGATCCATTTTACACCTCACATTAACCTTGCAGCTGCACACAGAAAGCATTTCCACAGCCTTTTTTGCAGTTACTGCTCTCAATTCCACTTCAGCTTTCTCAAAAGAAGAATTGTTTGGTAGCTCCACAAGGAGTGGCAGAAATTGCATATTCCTAATACTTAATTCTGTCTTCTCTGAAATTCCCTATTGCTTTTTCTGCCACTGGGACTGATGCCTTACCCTGAGGCAGGTGAAGTTTCCAGCTGGGTTCAGTGCTGCTCCTCTGAGGTCTCCAGGTTTTACACTGAGTTACTCTGGCCGTGGGAGGAATTACAGCACTCACTGGCAAGGGGACACCTCACCAACACCCTCCCACGCTCGTGTCCAGCCTCCTGCATCCAGAAGGTGCCATATGAAGAGCAGGATCACACTGCACTAATTGCTAACAGGCACCGAGGTCAGTTCTTGCCCTCGCCCGTGGCTAAGGAGGTTGCCACAATGTGCCAGGAGGCAGGGACAGGGAAAGCAGAGAGCCTCCCCGGCTGCCAGGATCAGCTGGTGGATGTGGCTGTGCTCCCCACATACACAGCTCCCACCTGGGAAAGCCCTGCACGCTCCCTCTGCCTTCAGAGGATCAAAGAGCCTGAGGACACAGCAAGAGGAACACTCGTGTGGTGACAACATCTGTGCTGGCTGAGCCTGCCTGTGGGGAATTGTCATCCAGGCTGCTCCTGGTGCCAGCACAACACGGATGGGGGGGCATGACCTGAGAGGGAAGCAGGCATTTTTCAGATCTCCACAACTGTGCCAGATACAAGAGCCTCTGGAGACAAAAAAATGAATGGTCGCACAGAGGGAAGAGCCTGCCTCCTAAGCATGGTCATCCCAGACTCCTGGGCAACACAGGAGGGACTAAATAGCTGCACTCCTCCCTGCAGGGAACTCCAGGTAATAAGAGGGAAAGAGTTCTTGCACTCCAAATAACGTTTCAAAGCCTGCCTTTTTCCTTTTTCTTCTCTGCCAAGCCACCTGCTGTGGCCAGGTCTTGTCTTTGTTATTCTACTGCCATCACACCCACCAGGATCCAGGTCTGTACAGCCCACTCCAGAACAGTTTCTTCCCACACAACCTACTGCAGGTGCACCTGGTAGGCAGAGGAAGGAATGAAGTCAGCTCTGTGCAACTCTCTTTGGCTTTCACCCTTTGTGCCTTCGAGACAAACCCACACCATGTGAATCCAGCAAGGCCCTCAGCTCCATGCGTGGAGGAGTGGGAAGGACATGGTGACACTGAAAAGGGTTAAGCTTTCCTGGAAGTCTGTTCCAAGGGCACAGCAGGGTTGGTGTGGAGCTCCACGCCAAGCACTGCAAGAGTTAAGGCGAGGTGGAGCCGTTTTCCTTCTCTCACAGAGCGCATCACGACGTCCATGGGTTTCACTGCTTCCCCAAGCCATGGTCTGCAGCTTCCTGAGAGGGTCCCACAGCTGGCAGAGGCTGCACAGCCCCCAGCACGCTGAGCCCTGCAGTGTTACACAACGGCCATTTTGCTCCTGCAGCTCTTTCCGAGTGCATGTGGGCAATGTGGGACACAGTCAAAATGGTTTCCACGGCAACTCACACTTCAGAGATGCCAGTGTGAAAATTTGCGTTGGGGGAAAATATTCTGCTTCAACTCACATTGCAAAGGAAGGACAGAGGTGGGCTGCAGCAGCACCCCAGAAATGGCACTGTAAAAATATCCCTGGTGGTTTTGTTTCTGTGGTGCTCGGTCTATTCCCTGCCCAGGCCGGCTGTGGCATTTGTACTGTGCAGTGACAAAGCAACACCCTCTCACTACCTACAACCCCGTTGTTTTTCTCCAAAAAAGCCAAAGTGGCAACTCTGGGGAGCAATGTGCTGTTCTGGCTGCCTCACCCCTCTAGCCCTGGAACAGGACAGACACAGTCCAGGAGTGAAACTCAGTCTCTTTCTGCCATGCAGCTGGACCTCCAGATGTTGGCCACTGGCTGCTGCGCCTCCATTTCCTTAAGGGAGGCTAATGGTAGCCCAACAACAGGTAGATGAAGAGAACCCCAAGAAATCTCCTCAGCAGAGAAATCTTAAGGTCATATCTCAGAGTAATTTGGTGAATTTAATGGAGGGAAATGGCTAGTTGCCCCGTGAGCTAATGTCTGGAAGAGTGGTGGCTCTGTCTGGAGGGTCAGAGTGAAGCCAAGGAACCAGGCTCAGCATCTGCTGAACATCTCTGCCCAGCAGCTGTGCTGCTCAAGGGAGGGTTCTCCAGCACTGGAGTGCACACAGACCATGACAGAGCCCATGTCACACACAGCTGGCCGCAGGCAGAGCTGCAGAAGTGTGCTATTCAGAGGAGCTGCATAACTGGGAATATTGGTGTGGAGAACAAACCCACAGACCGTGTTTTACCCCCAGGCTCTGGTTTACTGAAAACCTGGCGTGTCTGCGCCTTCCAAGGCATCGGGAATGCCCTGATGCCGAAAAAGCACTGCAGGTGAAAAGGGCCGAGCGGGACCCCCAGAGCCCATCCCCCGCACCAGCGACACTCGCAGGAGGTGCGGAACGCGCCCGCACCCCGCAGCTCGGCACGGGGACAGCGGGACCCGCGCCCTGCAAGCGGTGCCACAGACCCCGCGGGCACAGACCGCGCAGCAGCCCCGCGGGAGGGGTCTCTGCCGCAGCGCCCGGGGCGGGCGGGGGTCCCGGGGGCGGGCG
>WAAE01015020.1:178404-294154 GCA_013400495.1 Nicator chloris
TCCGGGCCGCCCGTGGATGAGCACCATGCGGCTGCTGCTGCTCGCCCTCCTCTTCTCCTCGTCCTTCGCCCGTGCCGGCTGCGACCCCAAGATCGTCAATATCGGCGCGGTGCTGAGCACTAAGAAGCACGAGCAGATCTTCCGCGAGGCGGTGAACCAGGCCAACAAGCGGCACGGCACCTGGAAGCTCCAGCTCAACGCCACCTCCGTCACCCACAAGCCCAACGCCATCCAGATGGCCCTGTCCGTCTGCGAGGACCTCATCTCCAGCCAGGTACCCCGGGACGGCGATCCCCTCCCAGCCCCGGTCCCGGCAGGACCCGAGCAGCCGCTCCCGCGGCCACCCCGCCCCGGCCCCGCGGTGTCCCCCGGCCGAGTCGCGGCGTGCGGGGTCCTGCCCGGGCCCGGGGCGCGCTGCCCGCATTGCAGCCTTTATGTAAGCGCGGCCGGCTGCGCGCTCTGCGCACACCCGGGCACACCCGGGAACACCCGGGCACCCGCACACAGCCCGGGCACGCACGGGCACCCGCGCACCCGACGGGGAGCACAGGGGTATCTGCACACCGCCCTGGGGCGCACTCGGGCACCTGCACACCCCAGGCACACATGGGCTCGCACACACACCCCGGGGCATGCATGGGCCCCTGCAATCCCCACCCGGGTCACACATGGTCTCACACAGACACCTCAGAGCATACATGAGGTCACACATGCACCCCGGGGTGCACAAGGGCATCCACACGCCCCCGGGGCACACACGGGTTCCCAGCAGCACGCTGGGGCACACAGGGGCACCCACACAGCCCTGGGGCACACATAGACACACACACATACCCCTCAGAGCACACGGCGGATCACACACGCACTCAGGGGTGCACACAAGCACCCACACACACCAAGGCACACATGGCCTCACACATGAAGCCTGAGCACATATAAACTAACACAGACACAGCCCTTGAGCACACACAGACTCACACATGAAGCTCAAGCACACAGAGACTCATGCACACACTCTGGGCACACACAGGCTCACACACACCCCCTGGGCACACACAGGCCCCCATGAACTGAGTAGGTGCACACACATGTCCACCCAAAGCTGTGCATGCACACAGCAACGTACATGTACACCTACACCACACACAGACACACCACGGGCACACACGGGCACACACAGAGCTAGGTGTGAGCACACACAGGCGTCCCCAAACGGGGGGAGATGTAGGCACGGGGAAAACCGTGACTGCACACACATTCCATGTGCACACACATTCCCAGACATTCCATGTGCACACATTACATAAACACACATTCCATGTACACACATTTCAAAAACACACATTCCATGTACACACACCCTCCATGTACACACACCCTCCATGTGCACACACATTCCATGTGCACACACACACACTCTCTATGTGCACACACATATTCCATGTGCACACACATTCCATGCACACACATTCCATGAACACACATTCCATGTGCACACACATTCCATGCACACACACTCCATGTGCACACACACACTCCATGTGGCCACACACATTCCATGTGCACACACACTCCATGTACACACACCCATGCCATGTGCACACTTGCACCACTGTGCAAACACGAGGTCACACACAACAGGGCCATCTGCACTTGTGCCAGCATGCGCAGCTGCTGTGACACATGGACACACATCTGTGTGCGGGGACCTGGCACACCTATTGCCACACGCACACCCGGGACACGGGCACACACAGCTGGAGCTGCAGACACACAGGCACTGCGTGCACAGACACACAGCCACACAGCCACAGGGTGAACGCCTGCACAGACACACAGACACAGCGTGCACACGCACACAGACACGCAGACACATACAGCATACACACACGCACACACTCGGTGTGTGCTGTGTATGACCGTGCACATGAGCACAGAATGATCCTCCCCCGTCTGTCCACGGGTCACTCTCAGCACACCTGAGGGTGCAGTCCGAACCCTCAGTCCTGGTGGGTGCAGCCTGGGGTGCCCCGGGCAGCCCGTGGCCCAGCCTCCCCAGCTCCCGTGCGTGTGCTGTGCGTGCAGAGCCCGGCTAACCGCCCCCAGCCCGTCAGTCGGGGCCATCGGGGGGCGGACAGGCAGGGACAGAGCCACCCGCTCCTCCAGCACACCCCCGCACATGCGGAAGGTCCGCTGGGGCCGTGCGCAGGTGCAAACGCGCACCCGAATTGCATGAACGCCCCCACCGCGGAGCCTCACCGACCTCAACGCGCAGAGAAATGCGTGTACGCACACAGGCACACACAGCCGGCCAGGGCAGGGGGCTGCAGGGGCCGCGAGGAGCAGAGCTGACGCCTTTGCAGCTCAGCTTCCCGGTGCGGAGGTGGAGGATAGCTGGGGACATCCCTGGGGTGCCGGCCAGGCCGGGCAGCGCGGGCTGTCCGCCACCCCCGCTGTCCCCTGGCCGCAGGGGAGGCTCAGCCGTGTCCCGCACTGAGCCGAGGCTCCGTTCACCGCTCCCGGCGGATGAACGCCCGTGGCCGTGCCACCTCCACGCCTTTGTCCCCGCGCAGACCCCGCGGAGCGCGGGGCTCTGCCGGCTCAGCCCTGCCTGAGCGGGGCGGTGCGGGGGCAGCGGAGCCGGGGCGCGCAGGGCTGCGGCTGCTGGGGGTGCTGGGCTCGGGGTGGCCGCTCCGTCCCAACACGCAGGGGCTGTCCCGGCCGCTGTGCCCAGAGCCGGGCAGCGATGCCGCGGTCCCCGCTCGCTGGCGCTGTGCCCGAGCAGGGGGCTGCGAGGCACAGGAGGGGCTGGCAGCCCGCGCACGCAAAATGGCTCCTGCCGGCGGCCGCCGTGCGCCACAGCACAGCCCGAGCCCCGCACAGCCCGGCCGCTGCCCCCGGGCCCGCTCTGGGCACAGCGCCCTGCCCCAGCCCTGCGGGGTGCAGGTCCTCACCCCCTGTGTCAGCACCGGGCACCTCTGCCCGGGGCATCCCCTCCTCCTGCATCCGCAGGACCTTCCCAACCTCTTCTCTAGCAATTTCTCCCTACTTCCACGTAGGGTCTCCGGCCCCTGCCCCAGATCCCTCTGCACCCTCGATTTACTCCCTCCCAATGCCAAGCAGGATCCTCCTTCTTCCCCCCCGCCCCAGGGCCCCTTCCCCAGGCAGGCTTCATCCTCCTCTCTTGTCCTGGCAATCTGTCCATCCAGCCCGGGCGCTGAGCACATCGTGGGGCTTGGGCAGATGTTTGGAGAAGGAAGAGTTGTTTCCTCCAGACATCAAAGTCCTTGCACTGATTCGCCCTAGCTGAAGACCTGTCACCAGCTGGGGACATTCCTTGTGCTGTGAAAAGGCATAGGTGTAATAACGCATTCCCAGGGTTTACCCAGCTCCTTCCTCTCCCTTTGAGACAAAGTAGGATCCTGCTGGAGACCAAAACCCCAGCTCTGCCGTAACAGCAGAATTTTGCCGAGATCCTCCCTCGCCGTTTCCGTACAGCCCAGATCCCTAGGTGAGGGCAGCTCCCGGCTCCTGCCCCCGCCCTCCGGGCTCTGCCGTTCCCGTGTGCCCAGGACCAGATGGCTGATTCGCTCCCTGGCTCTGCGCTCCCGCTCCCGCCACAGTCCCAGCTGACCACTTTGTTCGTAATAGTCCTCAGAGGGGAATTACAACCGAGTATTAAATGTGTGGTTAAAGAAATCGTATTACACAGTGTGACTGGAAGGGAGATGCTTCCCTTTAATCTGTAATCCATGGAAGTTATTAGTTTAGCGAGCGGAGTGGTTGGGCACGGCATTCCATTAGGATATAGCCCTGAGCAGAGCCATTACCTCCGTGGCACAGCACCCCTGGCTCCCAGCGCAGCCCTCGCTTCCCCGTTCCCAGTCATTTCAGTGCCATTATCATGTTAACATGGGGCTGTTTAGCGTTGCAGAAAAGAAAAGGGGGAAAAAAAATCACGCTAGATGGCCGATGCGCTCCCGTGAAATAATGTTTGTGTCGTGTATCCTGTCCTACAGGTCTATGCAATATTAGTTAGTCACCCTCCTGCTCCCAACGATCACCTAACACCAACACCTGTATCATACACAGCTGGCTTCTACAGGATCCCTGTCATTGGTCTGACAACACGCATGTCTATATATTCTGATAAGGTAACTGATGCATGCTTCTGGTCTAGTACCTCATACATGTGCTGTAAATCAAGAGTGCCCGTCAGGAGGGTTAATGATGTCTACACTCTCTCTGTGTCTGTCCGTCCACCCTCTCCAGCCCAGTCTGCAGCTCCCTCTCTCTCTCTCCTGCATTCCAGGGTACTTTTTTTTTTGCAGCTGCCAGTGCTGACCTACATAGTGCCGGATGATATCTGCAGCACTGCTCTGCCAGGCTGCCGGGCTTGCTGCTCTCCCGCCACAGCAAAGGCACGACCTGGCTCCTGCCCTGCTCACTGCTGACAGCCAGGGGGTCCTGGGGGCTCTGGGGGCCTGGGGAGGGGCAGAGGATCCTGTTAAAGCCTGTACACTGGGCAGGATCTCTCTGGGGCTTGGAGGTTGTTTGGTTGCATCCACTTTTTTGGGTTTGTGGGATATCGGTAGGGGAGTTAACAGAATATCCTGGGGCTTCCCATTACATTCAGTGTGGTCAGCACTCAAGACAGAGATTCAGATTCCAGTGTCCCAGCTGTCCCTGTGGGAACACGGAGATTTCTCTGGATGAGGTCCTGCCATGTGCAGGCTGTGCGTGGGCAATGAGGTGCTGCCCTGGCCCTCAGCTCACAGCCCATTTGGCAAACACCTAAAGCTTTAGTAAAGGAAAAAGGAGGAGCTGAGCAGAGCCAAGCCTTCCAAATGCCATTGCAGGATTTCATCCAGGCGCAGTAGCTCAGTGGGTGAGAGCGAGCCTGCTTCGAGGCACAAATCGGCCTCTGCTTGGAAAATGTGAATATTCACAAATGTAAATGTTCAGTGCAAAAATAGTCACTCCACCTACATGCTAAATAAAGTCACATTTCAGAAGGAAGAGCAGAGGCTCCCAGAGAGGCACTAGCAGCAGGTTTTGGCATCTCCCACTAGGGAAGCCATGGCAGGGTGGTCAGCAAGCCAAGACCATGGCAGCGATGGTGATGGTGGCTGGCAGGGCTGGGGACCTGCACACCCTGGCAGGGTCTCACCAGGCATGGTTAGATGGAAAGGGATGGCAACAGAGCTGGCAGGGCAGGCAGGAAGTGTTCAGGGGGGATTTGCTTCTTGTTGCTCTGGGGAAGAGATAGATCTGACAGAAATGTCACTGAGAGGGTCCTTGTCACAGGGCCCACTATGGCAGGGAGAGAGGACCCTGCACCTCATCTCTGCTCCATCTCTGCAGGGCTGTGCCCAGCAAAGCAGCTGCTGCCCACAGCACCTGTGCTTTCCAGCCTCATGCTGGCCTGGAGTGCTCACCCTGAGGGCCTGGCTCCGTCTTCTGCTTCTTTTCCTTTTTAAAACATGTCTTCTGCAAAGCAGCCTCATCAACCCCACCTGGCTCACTTCAGAGCTGGAGGAGAGACCCATGGCCACAGTGGTGACCCGGTGTGCTGGCAAGGAGGTGCTCTCCATGGAATGTTTGGGGTGTGGAGCAGGTTCTGGGCTGTGGGGCAGAGACTGGGCAGGGAGCCCAGCCTGCCCACTCCAACACCCCTCAGAGCACTCCTGCCTGGCTGGCATCATGCTCAGCCTCCTGCCCACCAAGGCTTGGAGCTCTCTGAAGAACAGGGAGTTGCAGGCTGGAGATGAGGCAAAGGCAGGGACTGGGTAGAGGAGCAAAGGATGTTTGAACAGTGAAGGGGACAGCAAAGGTGGGAGCAAAGTGGGGGACAGAGGGGTGTGAAGCCGTGGGATAGGACAGTGGAAGGTTCTGCACACCCCGTGCAGGACAGGCTGGCTCATGACACAGGGACATTCAGCTGTTCTCTTTTTGGTTTCCAGTGAACAGCTTGCTTTTTGTTTTTTGGTTTAATTCAGGAAATTATATCTTTCAGTTTAGTTTCTATGGAAACAAGCTTGTAGGATCACTTTGTATGTACGCCCCTAATTGGTTTTGGAGGCATCAGATAATTTTACTGAATTTCACAGAGGGCTGAAGTTGAGTTAATTATGGTCCTCTCAAGGCTACCAGGGGGAGGAAAGGTGTGGACTTCAGCATGGACAGGTTTGCCCAGTACCTGTTGATGCTCTCAGAGCATCTCCAGTCAAGCACAGTGGTCCGTGAGCTGTAGCCAGACATTCAGCAAAGATACCTGAGGGAAGTGAGTTTCCTGTTCACAGTATCCAACCAACTATTTGTTCTAGAACTAATATTGCACTTATCAGGCAGAGCACTTTGGCTTCACTGAGACCCTGACACCACCCAGCACAGTCCTGCCTGCCAGGGGAGGGGTCTCTGGAATCCCAGTCACCTCTGAATGAGGTCAGTAGGGAACTAGAGGAGAGAAGGAGTCTTGAGGTAAAGGCAGCAGAGTGATTCCCATCACTGTGGTGTCCATTGCTATGGAGGGCCCTCCAGGGAGATCACATGGACTGAGCATTGCAAAAATCCCCCTCTGACATTCCCATGCTGGGCCCCTTAGTGCTCCTGTGTACCCCACGGGTCATTGGGGATGTTTTTATCTCCTCTGCATCTCAGCTGAAAAAACCGCCATGACATTGACATCTTGGCACCATGAAAGATGTGAGATGACACAGAGGGTGAGAACAGAGCCCGGGGGAACGCACAGCTCAGGAGGCAGGAAGGTCTGTGCTGTTCAACACCACCATGTGGGACCTCTCCTACATGTGGGAGGGACACCCTGGGTGCTTGGAGGTGCTGAGCCCCTCATCACCCCACAGCAGATTATTGCAGCAGAGGGTCGGGGAGATAAGTTAATAAATTAAAAGAGACCTGCTCTGCTGCTGGAAGAGTTGGAAAATGGGGTTTAGACATGCTGCAATTGGAGAGCTTTTTCCGTTCCAGCACCTTACCCTGGTAGCTGAAGTGAGGTCTGTCTCTCTCTCTCCGGTTGGGGGATGGCTTTTCCCTCTGGTTTCGGCTCTAGTGGAACCACTGCAGGCCCTCAGAGGTCTTGTTCACTGAAAAGGGTTTTCTTCTCTATTCCTGGTCCCACTGGCAGTCGATGCTCAGCAGGAGCCCTGTTAGTCAGCGTGGGAAGGTGCAGTGAGGAGAAAAGTGGCTCTTGTTGACCAAGATCAGGGTCAGTTCTCCTTCACTGGCACCCACAAGTGATGACTGCAGAGGTTGCTCGGCGCAGCACAGAGATGTTTGCCCTGGGAGTGGGGAGCACAGCAGGGCAGGACAGTCCTCAGCAGGGCAGCCTGGAATGTGCTAGAGCAGACCAGGGTAGTGGAGAGATGGCCTGACGGAGCCCCCACATCCCAGCAGCTCCCCACAGGCTCTCAGATTCCAGCTGGGAGCAGGAGGGAGCAGCCCCACCACCCCACAGTGGCCCTGCCCCAGAGGCTGCCCCACCCCTTCCTCCGTGCACTGCAGGGAAGGGCACTATAGCCTGAGCTCCCCATCCCTCTGCCCCTGAAATCCCTCCCTGCACTCGTCTGAACTATCTCAGTTAACTCAGCTCCCTCCCACATCCACAGCTGTCATGTGGGGTAGTGGGCAAGCTCCTTCCATAGAGTGGCCAGCACTTCTTTCTCATGCCCAGCTGGTGGATTTTACCAAATTTTCAGGATCTTTACAGATTGGGATCTCTGTCAATCTCCTTGAAATTTCCCAGGCAGCTCAGCTGGGGAGTCCATTGCTAGAAGGTGGACTGACCTCACTGCCATAGGTAATGAAGCAAAAGCTCCCTTCAGCCTGTAGAAAAAAATCACTTCCCCAGCCATGGGCTCTGAGCCCCTCGGCAGACAGAAGCGAAGAAGGTAACAAACTCTCCACTCATGGTGCTGTACAGGACCCTGATGTGACACACAGGCACTGCCTGGTGGCCCTCAGCCATGCCCATTCCCCTATGGATAAAACCTCCATGCAAAGGCACTCCCAGCACTCCCCTCCAGGCAGGGCATGGCCTGGTGCAGGCTGTGCACAGGATTCCAGCACCCAGGCACGTGCCCTGCAGGGGTGGGTGCACTCCCATGCTTTCTGCAGGTACAGGCTCACAGCTGTGCCTACACAGTCTGTGCTTTCACACACACACACATGATCTACTCAAACAGCTCCTCTTTGCATCAAATATTTGCAGTTCTCAAGTCTTGACCGCACATAGAATCATCACAGAATCCCAGACTGGTTTGGGTTGGAAGGGACCTTAAAGCCCATCCAGTGCCACTGTGCCATGGGCAGGGACACCTCCCACTGACCCAGGTTGCTCCAAGCCCCATCCAGGCTGGCCTTGGGCACTGCCAGGGGCAGCCACAGCTGCTCTGGGCACCCTGTGCCAGGGCCTGCCCACCCTCCCAGGGAAATATCCCCAGCCTCCCAACCGTGCTCACTCTGGTGCTTTTTGGCTCCAGCCCCCTGGGTTCCTGCTGAGCTTGGGCACCTGGATTTCACCCCAGCCTGTGTTTGCTGCCTTTTTGCAGAACTAGAATGAAGTGAGGGAGCACAGGGCTGAGCACTCAGGTGTGTGTGGGCTGTAGGGAGGTTTGCAGCAGGCTGGGGTTGGTGTGAGCCATTCCCATGGTCCCATTCCAGCACTGTGGCTGGCACCAGGCACACCCAGAGGAGAGCAAGGGGTGAGGATCCTACAAAACATCCGACAAGGCCCATGTGGATTTGTAATGAGGAGCAGTTTTTGCTGGGTGCCTGATCTGAAGGGAGGGAACGATGATGGAGGGATGACCCTTGGCAGTGCTGAGTTCCAGTGCCTGGAGCAGCACATCAGGGCAGAGCTGGTGCAGCTGAGTGAGCCCACACGCTGTGCTGGTTGTCTAACAGAGGCTGTGCCAAAAAACACTGGTCTTTTTTAACAGTTATTTGCCAAAAAATGGGCTAATAAAATGCGCATAAATCACTGCATCCCCGTCCTCTGCAGTGTAGCCCATGTGCCCTTGCCCAGGACAGCTCTGTGCTGGGTTTCAGAGGGTGTGACAGGGACCTGTGGGATGTCACTGCCTGTGCTGGGATTGGGGGTATCAAATCACACCAAGCTGGATTCTCACCTGCCTCTGAACAGCACAAGCTGGACACGGGAAACTCTGGGAGACTCTATGTTCATTTTCCTACCAATCTTTGGCCCTTGCAGAGATGCTCAGGAGTCCCAGGTGCTTCAAAAGCTGCACACAGACTGTGAGTGCTCATCCTGAGATCTCAGCTCAGCACTTGACATGAATTTTTCTTCATTATCCTATTGAAAACCACAGTTCAGGGATCCAGGAGCTGAGATAACACCAGAGCCTGTCCCTGACCCTTTTAGCACCACCTCAGAAAGCAAATTTGCCTAGACTGTTAAACTAAGTTGCCCCCCAACAACCTTGCAGTAATTTTTTCCTCTGAACCCAGTGATATGTATTTACAATACTTAAGAAAGCCATGATCAGTTTAAACACCATTTTTGCAAGCTGGTTGGGAAACTAGAAAGTAATTTCATGCAATATAAATAAATTTCAAAGATTTTTTTTCATTTTGAAAAGGGATTGAAAGAACTTTTATAGAATTTTGATGTTTTAGCCTGTGTTTCTTCGATTTCTTTTTTTTTAATATTGGCTTTTCGGTTATTTTTTCAGCTATTTTCTCTCTTCTGATTTTTTTCCCATTTCCAGTTTCACTTTCCCTGGATTTCCTTAAAGCAATTAAAAATGCTGAGGGGTTAAAAATTAAAAATGCTTAGACCTGGATGGTGTGCCCCTGGCCCAGGCTGTGCAGCTAGACCTGGAAATCCCTGGGCATCTCTGCTGACTACAAAGAGATCTTGAACACTGTGTTAGTGTGGACACCATGGTTGTCTTTCCATTGTTTGTCCCTATGGGGCTTTTTCCCAATCCCATGGGTTAGTGCTGGTTTTGTGGGGTGAGCTGCTCTTCCTGTAACTGTAATATTTGTGTCAGTTATACTCTGAGAGTCTTGTTGGGGCTCTCCTGGTTTGTTTCTTCCTCTGATTTAGCATCCACCCTTCTCCTCAGTGTCTCACACTCAGGAAATGTTCCCAGTGCTGTGGTGGCTTTGCTGCTCCCCCGTTCCCACGTGTTGGGCTGGCGCTGGAGCAGGGACCTGCTGACCCTGTGCAGGGAGCCCTGAGCACAGCAGGGAGTTTACATCATTTTCTACACATTTCATGGTCTGGTTTGACATTTTCGCCGTGTTGAGCGTGAGGAAGAGGATTTATTTGGTGTGTCTGTCCCTCCTGTGTGTGTGTCCATGGGGGACATGATGCCTTTTCCTTTCCAGTGTGTACTACTTTCACCCCTTCAGGATATTTCTGACCCATTCTGGGTCTGGTCTCTGCATGAGCAGGCCTGGACAAGCCCTTTTTGGTCCAGACAACCATCTCAGCCTTAGAGAAAGAAATATTATGGTGTTTTACTTTTGTCCTCTCCAGTTCTGGCTCTTTGTCCCTCCAGTACATAGCTGGGCTGTCAAGTAGGGTCCATGCTGAGCATGAGCACTTTCACTTCCTAATATTCGACTCTAGGGCTTTCTGGACAAGCTACATTTGTTTGAAAGCTCTCTGTCAGCTCCAGCTTTTGGTCTGATTGCTCCCCTAAGAGCACTGTACTTAATTAGGCTGGAATTGCTATTGCACAATCACCCAACCATAACGATGTCTTTAACGGAATCAGAGAGGTTTGCTGGGGCAGGGGTGCAGAGCTGCCTCCTCTGCCTGCTGCTGCAAACAGGCTGACCTAGAAACAGCCAGGGACCGTGTTATAAAACTGCCTTTCTGAACTTCTTCTGTGGTGAATGATGAATACACAGCTGCCTGTACCTGCCTCTTGCCTTCTGAAGGAAATTCTTTTGCAAAAATCATTTGCAAGATGTCCATTGTCTGGTAATTATTTAAAAGGTCAAGAGGCGAGGCTATATTTGCACTGAACACTGCTGGTCATTCATTGCTGGATGGACTTTTCCTCTCCATGCATATATGGACCGCAAAGCAGAAAGGCCTCTTTGCCACGCTCTGGTTTAACCACAGGGAGGTACAAAGTCATATCAGGGTCTGCTTCCCAGCCAGAAGGAAGGATGCAGGTCCCCGAGGTTAGCTCAAGGTGTGCATCCCCAAATGGCTTTGTGATCCCAGCCCTGCCCCTGCAAATGTGGCTGACACCTCCACAGTCTGTGTTGAGCTCTTGTTCTTCCTTGCAGAGCATCCACCTGTCCTTTTTGCGCACGGTCCCACCTTACTCTCACCAGGCCAACGTCTGGTTTGAGATGATGAGAGTCTTCAACTGGAACCACGTCATTCTGATAGTCAGTGACGACCACGAGGGTCGTGCTGCACAAAAGAAGCTGGAGACCCTCCTGGAGGAGAAAGAGTCCAAGGTCAGTTCCTGAACATTGTCTTGTAGCTTTGTTTAAGCAACAACAACAAAACTAGAAGTCTTGGGCTGTTGTATGTATGTAGATTTCTGTATGTAAAACACCTTTTCTTTCCATTGTAACATGGCTAACATGCTTAAAGCATCAACAGTGTCTGACTAGTACCTGACAGAACTTTGTACTTTATTCATTTCACTTGCTTTGCCATGGTCAAAATCTCCTACATGTAAATCGACTACAAAATGAAGGGAAGGATAACCTGGAGCTCTGCAAATGCCTTGCCCAAGTTTCCCACCCAAGGAGAGGACCAGTCACTCAGCTTAGGGAAGCACCTGCCCCACTTCAGCCACCCCGGGGCCAGGCAGACCCAGCAGTGCCAAACCCACCCCGAAAAGCAGCTTCTGAATTGGCTGTCGGGGGCTCTGCTTAGTGCTTAGGAGGGGCAGGGCAGCCGGGGCTGTAATGACCCTCTCAGCAGAGCTGTCAGCCTGTTCCCATCTCCATCGAAGCCCATGCCAAACGCTGCTTTCCTGACACCCCATGCTGTCACAGGGGTGGCTATGGGACCTTGCACCTGCTCTCAGGGCCAGTGGGAGCAGGGAGGGAGGCAGGGGAGGGCCCTGAGGTGCAGGAGGACAAAGCACAGACCTGTGGCATGGAGGGAAAGGACTGAACAAGCATTCAAGAGAAGCAGAGAAGGAGAGCACAGGAAGCTGTTTGGTTGCAGTCTGCAAGGCAAGGAACCACCTCCTGTCCTGCGGGGTGGAGTCCCAGCATGTCCTCTCTCCTGGGGCAGGGTGAGGTCACCTTTGGATGGGCAGAGCCAGAGTTCATCCAAGTCTCCAGCAGCATCAGGGCAGGCACCCATTCGGGGATGTTCGTTCCTGGGTCACCAGCACGGACCCCAACCTGCTCTTTCCAGCCCCACCTGCAGCTGCAGGACCTTTAGCAGTCTCTCAGCTGTTGAGGAGATGTGGCCATAGACACTCCTTGTGGTTGGAGTTGGTGGCTGAGCTGAGAGATGGGACCCTGTGACTGCTCTTCGTCACTCCCTGAAGGAACAACTGGTGCAGGGGTGCAGGCTGGCACAAGCCACGCTGACCAACAGACTCCTGATTTTGGCGGCGATTTTCAAGAAGTTTCATCCTTGCTGCATCTCAGGCTGTCGCAAGGCACTGATGTTCCACCAGCCACAGAGGGATCCTCCTGCCTCCAAAGGCAGCTTCCCACTGGGGGACAGCAGGACAGTGTTTTTCTCCAAAGCCTCTCCCCAGCACAATGCCCTTCATGAAGGGAGAGCCACTGTCAGTCTCTCATCCCTCCTCTTGCATGTTTTGAATTCCACTTTCTGTTTTCCTGTAGTTCCCGTGCATCCCATTTTGCTGTTCCCTCTCATACCTCCACTCCTGTTTGCCCCATGTGCTGCTCCCAGGCACAGGGTACATTTCTTCTTCAGCCTGTCCACCCCTCATGAAAGCCTCTGAGATCTGGAGCTTGAAAGACGGGGAGGGAGGGTCTGTCCTCAGGCCTTCCCCACATTTGCACTGCATCTACCACATGGCTTGGTGTCCTCTGGCAGCCCCTGGGCTGCTGCAGATGGTTGGGCCTCTCTCCAGCCTGGGGCACCTGCTCTGTCCCAGTAGGTCACCTTCTCTTCTCTTTGGGGCGTGCCACTGCATCTTGTTTCTTTTTCCTTTGAGAAAAAGTCAAAAAGACTGGTCTGACTGGTCTTGCAGGAGGCAGATATCCTGTTGGGGCTTTCCCGTCTTCCTCCACCTCTTCTCTCCAATCCCTCTTCTGATCACTGATGTGCTGACTTTTCACTTAAAGTTGTACCATGGGCCCCTCCCCAGCCTCTCCAAGGGCAGCCTGGGCCCTGGGGAGGGAGCAGGCAGGATACCTGATCTCGACCTCTTCAAGGCTTAGATCACAGCCCCTGAGGACATGGAGGACCTGCTCAGGGTCAGAGACTCACCTGCCCATCTGAGCTCTCAGTTTGGGGCATGGCTTTGCCCCCAGGGTGTGTGCCAGCCCCGTGTGCCACCCAGGCACCACTGTATGGGTCTGCACCTCCAGCAGCACCCTGAGCCCAGCAGTCAGGCTGTGTTGGCCAGCCCTGGAGTGCCCCATGTCCTGGCCTTGTCCTGGGGCTGTCTGCAGCAACTCTCAGCCTGGAGCTGCTGCTCCACCCCGAACAGCTCTGCTCCTTCATGGGGCTGCTGGGGCTCGGAAGGGAGTGCTGGACACTGTGAAACCAGGGATTCTCCAGGTCAGAGGTAGCAGGTCCCTGCTGTGCTGCCTGCCTTTCTCTGGAACAGTGGCATTCATGAAAGTGGCAAGTTTTTGAGTGAATCCAGAAGCACATGGTGGAAAGGGAATTTCTGATTTGTTGGTCCCTGTGTGAAACATGAAGATCAGAGAAGGGCTGCAGGACCAAATGGAAAAATGGGAAAAAGAGGATTACTAGTGTAGTTCTGGAAACAGGGCTAATGACAGGAGAGGTGATCAGGGGCCAGCTTTGTTGCACCCAAGACTCTGCTGACCAGCCTGGGCTGAGGTGCCAGCACATCCCAGGAATTTCTGGTTGGAGGCTGCAGCATGGATGACCAAGTTTTTGGCTACATTGACAGTACCTGGGGAGAAGTGACCAGTGTTGCCTGACTGGAGAACATTCCTGCTGTCCTGCTGCATCTCTGGTCTCCCTGTAGTAGTCACTACTCCAGGGCTTACTGCAGGCCCAGCAGAAGCCACTAAGAAGCCACTGCAGAAATCCTTGCTGTGGGAGTCAGCAGAAATGAAAGCAGACCTGGGCTCCAAGCAGATTTTGCCTCTTCAGATACTTTGCCTTGCCAGGACTCAATTTCTCTGAGCAATGCAAAACTGTTGGACTGCGTCCAATGGGAAGAAAGGGAAGATCACCCGGCTGCATGAAAAGGAGACCTGGCAAGATGTCCTGCCAAAGACTGGCCCGAATGCTCAGGAAAAGGCAAGCTAATTAGTTTGGAAAGCAAGATGAAGAGAAATCTGTCTGTCTGAGGAACAACCTGGGAACATGGAACCCTGTGCACTGGGGGTGCAAAGGGTTGGGTTCATGGCAGGGATCCATTGCCATCAGGCTCTGGAAAAACGGAGATGAGAGTAGAGCTGTGTCCCACACCCCACGTACAGAGATCAGGGCCACTCAGCTGGGGCAGGGTCAAGGAGAAGATGTCAGAGTATGTCCCACCAAAACCTGCCAAGGCCCATCCTGAAGGCACCATCAGGTTGCTCTTATTGGCCTGGCCACAGGGGCTGCTTCTAGGAAGGTCCTGGGGCTCTGTGCAGCTGCTGCAGGGACAGGGCTCTGAGCAGAGGCTGAGGGCCCTCAGCACGCTGCCTGCTTGAGAGGAAACCCCCAGCACTGGGCACCCTGCCCCAGGCTCCTCTGGGGCCAAGCAGCACCAGTGGCCGAGGCGGCCGAGCAGGGGAGGAGAAGGATCTCTGCTCCAGCCCATCTCCCCAGGGTCAGGGCACACTCTGAGCCCCACTGGCATGCTCCAGTCAGCAGCATGGAGACCACCAAGCAGTGAGCCCCACTAGCCATGCTTAGGGCCAGGTTACGGGCACCCTGGTCTCGGGTAGCTGCACTCCCAGGGCCACCTGAGTGCTGCAGAGCCATGAGGTGCCCTGGACCCTCCCAAGGGACCAGGTAAAAGCTGCAATGTCATCCCATGTTCACCATTGCTTCATATCGCCACGCTTTGAGCCAACATGGGACGTAGAAAACTTTCTCTTTTGGATGTCAACAGAGCTCCAAAAGCTGCTCTCTCCTTTCAGGGGGTGAGAGGTTCAGCTGAGATACCTCATTTTGTGTGGACTCTCTGAGGGTGGACAGGATTGTAATGCTGATAGTGACACTAGTAATGCTAATACTCTTAACTGTAACAGTTTGCCTTTATCCAGCACTTTCCGTACACAACATTTTGTCCTTTACTTCCACAGTAATTCCACGGAAACCCCACCACTTAGGCCCTTAGATTGTTTCTGAGCTTAAGATAAAAATTCCTTGCAGAAGAAATCCCCAGTCCCTCAAGGGAAAATGCAACTGCATCGCACCAGCTGTGACACTCAGGCTTTGCTCTCAGACTGCTCCGTGACACTCCTGTGAGAGCTGAGGCACAATCTCTCCTGATAGTGGTTTTTGCGAGCTCCAGCGTTATAGAGACCCTTTAGCAAACAGTGGAGGAGGAGGTGGATGTTGGATTGCTTTACTACACGTCATTTTCAACTGTTTATAATATTCTTCTGTGTCTACATATTTTCTCTGTGCACATTATTCATCAGAGTAAAAAAAGGAACTATGAAAACCTCGACCAACTTTCCTATGACAACAAGCGAGGACCCAAGGTATATATGCATGGAAATGCACGCCGCCCACCAACCTAACTAGCAAATGAAAAATAGCCACAGCCAACAGAAAAATAAAAAAAGAAAAAAAAAAGAGAAAGAGAAAAAAAAGAAAAGAAAAGAAAGAAAAAAAAAAAATCCATGACTATGTTTCTTGGTAGCACGTTTTTATGTTGAGATAGTTTGGTTTGGACTTGAGAATGGAAACTTAGCCAGCTGACCCTGGAAGGATTTCTTTTTGAAACATGCATGTGAACCAGTAATTAACTTGCAAGTTCTTTTTTTTTTTTTTTTGAAAAGTTGAATCAACCCCCTTTCCTCCCCAAAGGAAATGGTTCCTTGGTGTAAGTTGCTCACTTTGATTCCCAAAGGTTAACCCTGTGCAATATGTTTTTTTCATTTCCCATATTTTTGAAAAACAACACTCGTTTGAGTTTTCAATTGCATTTCAAAGCCTTTTTCTCTTTCCTGTACAATGCACGCCTCTTCTTGGGTCTTGATTGACTTCAGTTTGCATGCACAGTGCAAAAAAAATTTAAAAAATAAAACAACCAAAAAAGCCAAAACCTTAAAAGAGAAAGGAAGGAAGGAAAGAAAGAAAAGAAAGAAAGGAAAGAAAAAGAAATAAATAACTATAACCAACCTTATTTAGCAGACTTTTGTGCAGTTTAATGAATTCTCTTGACCCTTTTCTAGATAGCATGGCTCTCACCACCAGTCCTGGGGCTCACTCACTAACCAGCTTTGCTCACACTAATCGCAGGCTGAGAAAGTGCTTCAGTTTGACCCTGGAACCAAAAATGTGACATCGCTGCTGCTGGAGGCGAAGGAGCTGGAGGCCAGGGTCATCATCCTCTCTGCCAGGTGAGGCTGTGCTGCCCCTTCCCCTCCCTGCTGTGATTTCCTCTCTCCAAATGATGCTCAGAGCTGGAGTCAGTGTGGATTTGGGGTTCGACAATCTTCCAAGGAGCCTGAGAGAGCCCCCACACACAGCCCCCTGTCCCAGGCAGGTGGAGGGTGCTGAGGTGGATGTGCTGCTGGCCAGGGAGTGACAATCCTGAGCGTGGCTGACGTGTCTGGCTGTGCCGCAGGAGCAGCCCTAGTCACTGATGGTGTGTCCCGGTCCAGCTGGGAAGGAGGGGAACCTGACGGCCCCGTGCCTACAGCACAATGTGCAGATGTGCAGGTGCTCAGCAGCGCTGGGAGCTGTGGGATCAGGTGAAGCTGAGAGCAAGGTTCCCATTGCATCGAGCATTTAGCCATTGCCCAGGAGAACCAGCAGTCAGAGTCACCCGGGCTGGTGTCTCCCCTGGCACTGCCACACCCCTGGGCTGGGACAGTGGGGCCGCCTGGCAGCTGGAGCCACATTGCCGTTCCCTTCCTGTCGTTGCAGCGAGGATGACGCGGCCACGGTGTACAGATCAGCAGCCATGCTCAACATGACGGGCTCGGGCTACGTGTGGCTGGTGGGCGAGCGGGAGATCTCGGGCAACGCCCTGCGCTACGCCCCGGACGGTAGGCACCCCCTGAGCTCCGACCGCAAAGCCGGGCTCGGGGGAGCCCGAGGGAGTCGGCATGAGCGGCCCCTGCCCTCCCCGGGACCCCTCGGGCTGGGGTAACGCGATGCCGAGGTGGTTCCAGCGGAGGGTCCCATACTCTGCTCTCCGCTCCCTTCGCCTGCCTGGGGACTCAGCCTTGGCCACGCTGCCACGCCCCAAATCCGTGTCACTGCGGGTTCGCAAGCTGCCTGTCACCCGGGGAAAGGCTTGGCCAGGGCCGTGGGGATGGAGCTCAGGGTCTCAGAGCTACACGGAGCCCGTTGCCCCTGCCGGCTCCTGCCTGAAGCTCAGGCAACTTCCCACTGCAACCAAAGGATCCTTAGCCCACTTCCCACTGCATCCAAGGGACCCTCAGCCCGTAGCCGTGTGCTCTCTGTCCCAGGACCTGGGCATGGGAGTCACGCTGGAGCAGCTAGTGATCCCAGGAATGCTGACCCACCTCCTCCTCTGCCCGCGGCAGGAGTGATCGGTTTGCAGCTCATCAACGGCAAGAACGAGTCAGCCCACATCAGTGACGCTGTCGCCGTGGTGGCCCAGGCCGTGCACGACTTGTTTGAGAAGGAGAATATCACAGACCCACCGAGGGGCTGCGTGGGCAACACCAACATCTGGAAGACAGGACCCCTTTTTAAGAGGTATTGGGGAAAGGGTCCTGCTGGAGGGAGCAGAAGACCTGGTGGGAGAGAGCTGGAAAAGGTGGGAGCATGTGGAAAAGGTGCAAGAGGACATGGTGGCTTTGTTCAGGGTATCTGTCACTAAAGCTTTGGGGCATGTGGCACAGGGCTGCCTGCACTCTCCTGCACAATTTGGATGTGAGGGCTACATCTCTCCAAGAAAATTCTCCCAGACAGGCTCAGGCAATGGCACCCAGTTTTTTCCAGGCTGTTTAAGCATCATCCTGGTGCTTGGCACCAATTCAATCCATGTCAACCCATGCTACCCTGGGCAATGTTTAGACAGCTGGGATGTGTGGGCAGGGAATGACTCCAGGAGGAAAAGATTGGGAATCAAGGTCTCCTCCAGTCTGGACCTTAATTCCATGGGTGGAAGTGGGAGAGAGGGGCATTCTGCCAAATCAAGGTAGAGGAATATTTCTGTCCCATTTTATCTCTGTGCTCCGGACACATTTCCTGCTGAACATTCCAAGGGCTGTGGCATGGGTCCAGCACTGCAAGCATGACTTGGTGGCAAGAGATGTCCGTGCATGAGACAGGTTGCCCTTGGCTGTAGCAAAGCCTGGTGCTGTAGATGTGGAGGCTGGGGTGTCACAGATGGGGGCACGTGCCTGTGGGGTCCTGCTGCCAGGGCAGGGGGATTGGCAGGTCCTGCATGCGTTTCCAAACCCCAGTCCCTGCATCACTGCAGGTGGTGTGGCCACAGGGGCTGGGCCTTGGGGCAGCAGCCACTCCCTCCAGACCTGGGTTCTGTTGAGCATGTGATCTGCAAAGTCTGGAGATTGTTTTAGAGGCACTTCTGGCACCCCTACAGTGACGTCTTAGGCAGGAGCGAGTCAAAACTACTCTTCACAAGAGGCTCAGGCAATCCTTGTGTGTCTCCACTATCACCTTCCCAGGGTTTGGGGGCTGGTTCTCTCCTTGCTGGTGTTTGTGTGTGCCTGGGCCACTAGCCAGGCTGGGATGGGCAAGTGCCAGGCACAGCACCTGTGTAGCATGGGGTAGCATGGGCACACCTCCCAAGGAATCCCCAGAGGAAAATGTCCTTGGGTGCTGTGGGACAGATCATTCCAGAGGGGAGTGCTACTCATCTGGTGGAGAACAAGGGCAATGACAGCAGATATGGCAGAGAACATTTGGGAAATTGATTCCATCCACCAGGAGGGGATGATCACAGGTTTATGAACAGACCCTTGGTAGCCTTGGCTGGACTTCTACAGGGTAGTGAGCTTATGGCAGGTAACTGAGAGGAAGCGTTTGCCTTTCTGATGCCTTGTGAGGCACCTGAATAGCACAGCAGGCGTTCTAGGTTGTCCCAGCGGTGTTTCTCTCCACAGGGTGTTGATGTCCTCCAAGTACTCAGAGGGTGTCACTGGCCGGGTGGAGTTCAATGAGGACGGGGACAGGAAGTTTGCCAACTACAGCATCATGAACCTGCAGAATCGGAAACTGGTCCAGGTTGGGATTTACAACGGCAGCAATGTACGTGCAGGCCTGGGCTGGGTAAGCAAGGATTGGGCACTGGAGTGTCCACCTTGGCCTCATGTCCCTCTGCTTCCTCCGGGATCCATTGCAGGTCCTGACCAATGACAGGAAGATCATCTGGCCTGGGGGTGAAACCGAGAAACCTCAAGGCTATCAGATGTCAACCAAATTGAAGGTAAGAGCAAATGGCATGAGGGACAGGGCTTCTCAGCTCTCTGCATGCTGGGCAGTGACTTCATCTGCCTCCCACCTCCACAGCAGCTCTGCAGCTGGCAGCAGCCTTTGCAAGGTCAGGAGAGGATATGGGAGAGAAATAGAGAAAGTACTGGAGGGTGTTCAGAGCACAGCTTTCAGCTGGAGTCAATCTACATAGGGTGACAGGCATCCTTGGGTTTGGAAAGAGACAGGTGGGAAGTGGATATGAGAGAAAACAGCATGGAAAGGGTGGAGGGACAAGGTGTTCACCATTTCTGATGGGAGCCAGAGGACACCTGTCACACATTTGCGAGAAACACGAGGATGGGCTCCTTTGGCCAAGGCATGGTTCAGCTCTGTTAGACAGTGCAGAGATCAGGTAGAAACAGATTCAAAAGGAGATTAGACTCTTTTGTGGAGGATTGGTGGCTGCAAGGCTGAACTCAGGAAATCCCTGAGGAACTGATGGCCAGAAGCTGGAGGTAACACTGGCAGAACGTCCCTCCAGTCTTGCTTTGCTTCTCGTGCTCTTCTTTAAGTGTCGCTTAGCAGCCCCTTTAGTGACTGCATCCCACATTAGTGACTGGATCCTGGCCAGGCTGATCTTACCCGTATGGCCATTCATTTGTCCTGCTGCTCATTTATCCACCAAGGGAAATCCCATTCCCACTGGCAGTGAGCCCTTGTCCCCAGAGAGGTGCTACAGGTACGTTGCAATTGCTGCTTTACTGAAAGGTCCAGGGCAGGACTGAAATACCTGCATTAACCTGGGGCAGTGTGACAGTGTCTAGAGCCCCTTTCCAGGCACTAGTCCTGGCTGTGTGGTGTCACACTGATACAGCTGGTCTTCACCTTGGGTGCAGGGAAAGCAAATGTTCTTAGTGTTCTCTTGGCAGTGCTGTGTTAACAGTTGGGTTTCATGATCTTAAAGGTTTTTTCCAGCCTAGAGAATTCTCTGATTCTCTGATTCCCCATGCCAAAGCCAGGTCCTGCTGCTGGGCCGAGATGGCAGCTGGGGAGGGCAGCCCAGCTCCCACCACGGGAATGTAGCTCTAGAGGGAAACAGACCAGAGGGTGTTTGTGCTTCACCTCACAGATTGTGACCATCCACCAAGAGCCCTTTGTGTACGTGAAGCCCACTCAGGCAGATGGGACGTGCAGGGAGGAATTCACCATCAATGGAGATCCTGTCAAAAAGGTCTTCTGCACTGGACCCAATGAGACCATCCCAGGTAACTTGGTCTGGTGGGGACTCCCACTCCAAGAAGGGGTCCCAGGGAGGGTGCTCAGTCACACAGGAGGCCCAGAGGATGAGGCACAGAAAGGTGACAGCACAGCTGGCCCCCAGACAACCACCCATCAGCTCAGCCTCACAGCAGTGCTGTGCAGGGGTTGGGCCCTGGGATTCAGGGCTTTGAGCCCAACAGAATCTTTCTCACTGTCTCTCTTCTGGATGGGCACCAGGGCTGCTTTGAGGGATTGCATCCTGAGTTCCTGCCTCCTGACATGTTCCAGTTCTCTCTTCCTTGAACTCCAGCAGCAGCAAGGGCCCCGAGGCACGTTAGCACACGCTGCACTGACACAGCACCAGTTTCAAAGTGTCACAGAAACCTGTGTCAGGATCAGGAGTGAGCACCTGGTGTGGGGTGGGAGCTGCTCAGCAATGCCAGGCTTGCCCAAATCCACCTGAAGGGCATCCCCTTGTTCATCACACCTTCCTGTGCACAACATTTCCCCAGAGTTGTGTCCTGGGCTGTGTTCAGCCTGCTGGGCTCATGTCAGGAGTCCTCCAGCACATGCACCAAGCCCTCTCCTTGCCCTGCAGTGGGTGGGTAGCACCCCCTCTCAGCCCACCTCATGGGGACATGACAAAGGAACAGGACCCCGTTGTCTCCAGCCTGCCAACACCCACAGCGATGGGAGCAGTAAGAGAGGGTGGTCAGGCAGATGGCCCTGAAGGGTAATGTGGTTACATCCCACATGGAGCCAGAGCCATGGGGTGGCTGCTCTCACTGGGAACAGGCACAGATCCCGTGTGGGGTCGCTGGCCAAAGGCTGCCCCCACTCATCCTCGTCCTGTCCCTCCCCCAGGCCGTCCCACCGTGGCACTGTGCTGCTACGGCTTCTGCATCGACCTGCTCATCCGCCTGGCAGGGGTGATGAATTTCACCTATGAGGTTCACCTGGTGGCTGATGGTAAATTTGGTACCCAAGAGCGGGTGAGTCTGGGCAGCCTGTGATCTTTCTTTGCCTGTTTCGTGTACTGAAGCACCCCCACACCCTTCTCCTGAGCAGGGGCGGGGGGTGGAAGGGCAAGGCAGGGTCTTGGCTGGTGGGGGATGTGTGCCAGGGCAGGGGTCTGACCCGGCCTTGGCTTCCTGGCAGGTGAACAACAGCAACAAGAAGGAGTGGAACGGGATGATGGGGGAGCTGCTGAGCGGCCAAGCAGACATGATTGTGGCTCCCCTCACCATCAACAACGAGCGGGCTCAGTACATTGAGTTCTCCAAGCCCTTCAAGTACCAGGGCCTCACCATCCTCGTGAAGAAGGTATGGTCTGGGTGGGATGTTTTGTAGAACACGAGAGGTGCCTGTTCCCCAGACTGCACAGTGCCCAGTGCAGCCCCTGCAAATTCCAGGCTCCAGGCTTCTGGTTTTAATGCAGGCTCTTGTCTGCAGCAGCCTGACCCTTGCTGAGTAGCCGAGCAGCAGGAGCTTGGGGCAGGGCAGGGCCCTGTGGGTCTCTCCAGGCAGGCAGGGTGTGGGCATGGGGGGTGCCAGCACTGTTCCCCTCTCTCCTGTGTGCAGGAAATCCCCCGCAGCACCCTGGACTCGTTCATGCAGCCCTTCCAGAGCACGCTCTGGTTGCTGGTGGGGCTGTCTGTGCACGTGGTGGCAGTGATGTTGTACCTCTTAGACCGATTCAGGTGAGTGCACTTTGGGCCACTCAAGATCTGGAGGGGACAGGGAGATGCTCCTGGGAACTCTCCCCTGGGTCCGTTGCTTGAGCACAGTCTTGCAGCACTTTGGGGGCTCTCACAGGGACTTAACCCACCTGCCCTGCCCCACTAGCCGTGGGCTGAGGCTCCTGGCCCCTCTGGCTGCCTAAGCTAAGGGATATGTGGAGTACCCAGCACGTGGGGATGTGGGAACACACCTGTCAGACCAGGTGCTGTACTGATACCAGACCAAAGGGACTGTCATCTTCTGGCTCTGAGAGAATTCCTTCTCTGCCTTCCTTAGCCCTGTGGCAGCTCCTCTGAGGGCAAGAGAACCTGTCCCTGCCTCAGCCCTGTGCCCAGAGGCTTTGATGGCTAATCTGCAGGGAGCCCTCTGTGCTGCAATGGGAGAGGCTTGAGCTGGCCAGGGTCAGATGATCTTTCTGGTCTGGAGAGAGTGTGATGGGATCAGTACCAGTGTGAGCCAGGCAGGGTTGCAGGTCAGCATAGGGGATGTGCCAGGCAGTGGGAAGACCTGCTTGGGACAAGGCACTGTCTGTAGGAATGAGTGACACAGGGCTGCACCAGGACATGTAGGGCGCAGTGGGGAGCCCTGGGAATCACGGTGAGGGGAATGAGAAGGGTTCTTCACCTTGTTTTCCAGCCCATTTGGCCGGTTCAAAGTAAACAGTGAGGAGGAGGAGGAAGATGCCCTGACTCTCTCCTCAGCCATGTGGTTCTCCTGGGGAGTTCTGCTGAACTCTGGCATTGGAGAAGGTGAGTCACAGCTCACAGCGGGACTGCTCTGCCCTGCAGGCCCAGGCTCTGAGCTGGGCAGGCTGGGGGAAAGCCCCTGCCCTCTTCCACAGCCTCCCCCTCTCACATGGTCCCTGTGGGACCTCATTCCCTGAGCCCTCCCTGGAGCAGGCTGGTAGGAGATTTGGTGATGCTGAGTGTTGCATATTTGGGGCAGTTGTCAGGGCTGTCCTGCCACCTCAGCAGCAGTGATGGAAAACAGGGCAGAGAAACTTGGGCTGGATCCCCTGCCCAGGGTTACCCACCCTCTCAGGGTGGCACACAACGTGCCCTGGAAGGAGCTGGAGGGGTTTGTTTGTTTGTTTGTTTGTTTTTTCAGTGCAGAAGCTCCTTGCACAGCTGCTGGCAGAGCAGATAGATGGTGCACATCTGCAGCTGCCATTGAGCTCATGTGGATTGACATAACTTTGGCAACCAAGCCAAACCCTCGTGGTGCTGCTCTGATCTCTCCTCTCTCCCTACAGGTGCTCCCCGGAGTTTCTCTGCCCGTATCCTTGGCATGGTGTGGGCTGGCTTTGCTATGATCATTGTGGCTTCATACACTGCCAACCTGGCAGCCTTCCTGGTGTTAGACCGACCTGAGGAGAGGATCACAGGCATTAACGACCCCCGGGTAATGAACCCTCACTTGCTTTCCCCTTCCCTGGGGCATATAACATGGCTTGTGGTTCCCAGAGCCCTGATTCACCATGGCTGTGAGCTGTGCTGTGGGGGCCAGACCCAGGGAGCTCTGCCTGGGCTGGTACTGATGAGTGTGAGCCCCTGCCCTGGGTGGGAATGGACAGACATGGGCAGGGATCAGCAGGAAAACAACCTGTCCAGAAATAGCCTGTCTGCAGTCAAACTGCCTGCCAGTTCCTGGAGAGTCTCCTCTAACCAACAAGGAAACTATTCATTATGGATGAGTTATAACTAATGAAATCGTCCCTGCGGTGCAGTCAATACTCTCCACATGCCTCAAATCCATTTCCTGCTCTGGCAAGGACACAGCCACAACTCATCAGCTGAAGCACGCAGGAATGTGCCCTGCAGCAGCACTGACCCACAGCATCCCACACCCTGCTGTGTGCCCTACCCACAGCACTGCCAGCCCCATGCTATTCACAGGCCTCCTGCACCCTCAGTGCCACCGTGTCCCTGTCCCACAGCATTCATCCCCTGCTCCAGCACCATGGTCCCAGAGCACGCACTGCCCCGTGGCATCCTCTGAGGAGATCAAGGTCTTCTCTAGGGAACAGGTCCCTGAAGGAGATGGGAAATTAGGAAACAGCTTTGGGGTGAGAAAGTTTTGCTGGCGAAGGACAGAAAAAATAGGAGCCCCGCCCTTGCCTTTCAGCTGCGCAACCCATCGGATAAGTTCATCTACGCCACGGTGAAGCAGAGCTCCGTGGACATCTACTTCCGACGGCAGGTGGAGCTGAGCACCATGTACAGGCACATGGAGAAGCACAACTACGAGAGCGCTGCCGAAGCCATCCAGGCAGTGAGGGACAAGTGAGTAGGGCCAGCACCTTGCCTGGCCACGCAGGGGAGGGCGTCAGGGAGCTGCAGTCGGGTGGAGCAAGCAGGGCAAAGCTGGAGGAAGCTGCCGTCAAAGCATGGCTTGATGGGACCTCCCAGCTGGGCCTGGGTGGGATCTGCCCAGTCCTGGTGCATCCCAGGAGTCTGGGTGGGAACACAAGATCTGCCTGGGGGATGGCACAGTGAGAGCCATGGCCATAGCCTCCCTTTGTGGCCTCTTCTTTCAGTGAAAGGCTGGGTGGCTTCAGTGTTTAAATTAGGCCTGGGAGCACCCTCGCTGCTCCCACAGAGGCTGCAGACAAGCCGGGCTGCCCAGCCTGACCCGTCCATCTTACCCCTGTGTCTAGCAAGCTCCACGCCTTCATCTGGGACTCGGCAGTGCTGGAGTTCGAGGCGTCCCAGAAATGTGACCTGGTGACAACGGGGGAGCTCTTCTTCCGCTCCGGCTTCGGGATCGGGATGCGCAAGGACAGCCCCTGGAAGCAGAACGTCTCCCTGGCCATCCTCAAGTCTGTACACAGCTCTTGGCGTGGGGCTTGCCCCAAATGCTGCATGTGCTGGCACACAAGTAGCCTTGTGCCAGGCACTGCCAGCCGCCCTCCAGACCTCTGCAGGGACAGGGGTGCTGAGGGCTGCCATTCCATCCTGACAAAGGGGACATTGAGTGACTGGGATGGGCACCCGCAGCCTCAGCTCTGGCTCACAGGGCCGGAGGAGCAGTAGGGAACTGGCGGGAGGGCAGAGCAGAGCAGGGAGCAGTCACGGTCAGCCAGGGTGGAGGCAAAGCTGGCAGAGAGCAGCAGGATGTGAGCAGGGCATGGGTGCTGCCATTCCCCACTCCTCCCTCAGGACTCAGCCTGTCCAACAGTATTGCACTGCGCTGGCTTGGTCATGCAGAGATTTTTTCTTTCAACTCTGACTACTCTTACACAGGGGTATGTCAGGACCCCCTCTGTGTCCAAGGCTTTTACACCAGCACTAACCTGCAGTGTGGGGTGTCACAAGTCAGACTGATATTATGGGTGAAAAGGGATTTCCTTGTACTACTTTGAAAATCCCACACCTGTTGCAGACAGAAATGTCATGATGGAGGAACAGGCAGCTGGGAAGCAGCAACTGAAGGGAGGAAGCCCTGGGAGATTCATTTTAGGAGAGACACAGTCAGGAACCACCAGGGTCCTGCCCAAGATGCAGAAGTTAAAGGCCTGAGAGAGAATGGGCAGGATGTAGAAGATGGGCAAGGCTCAGGGTGATGTAGAGAGGCATGGACACCGTCTGTGGGATGGTCTTAACATAGTGATGGGCAGCACCAGGACAGATGGGATTTGGGACAATCACGTGAGAAGCCTAAAGAGGCTACTGGTGTCCTCCTGGGAGAGGATGAGGGAGCCCAGGGCTACAGATGGCCCAGGAAGGTGGTGGGGGTGTGCCAGGAACAAGAGGGAGGAAAGTGCAGTGAGCGTGTGGTGGGATGTGTGCTCTGTGCCCACTCCATCCCCACGAGCTGTCCAGGCAGAAACAGGTCCTGTGAGGACACAGCTTGTGGCACCAAGCTGTGGCACCAAGCTGCTGGGGTGTCCTGGCCCTCATTGTGCACTGCAGGGAGCTGCAAGGTAGCAGTGCCCTGACCTAGAGGGTGCTGGGAGTCACCAGAAAGGACTGGGGTCCATCATTGCCTGAGCTCCTAGTGGCCCTGGCAGGTGGAGGAACTGTGCAGGAGGGAACTGGGAGATGTGGTTCATGTCCACTCCCTGCAGCCTTCTCCACGAGCTCTCAGAGCACTGCCAGCTTCATCCTTCCTTGGGAACACACCTTCCCCATGGCTTACACGTGGCTCTTTTGGCAGCAGGCGCTGCCCCAGAGCTGCCACAGGAGGAGTGGCAGTGGGCAGCTGTGGGTGCCTGGTCACAGCACTGCACTCTGCGTGGGCTCTGTGTCTGTGTGACCACACACTGCTGGCAGCCCCTGCAGACCTCCCACACACGCTCTGTGTGAAGGCCACACGTGCACAGGTGTGCACAGGCAGCCAGCACATCCTTGGTTCCTGTGCTAGTAGGCTGCAGGCAAGCGCAGAGTCCTAGGACGGAGGGCACGAAGCCACAAAGAGTGTGTGCCCAGCTGCCTGTGCCTGGTCCCCAGTGACTACCCTGTCCTGTCTCCTTGTGCTTCCAGGTCCCACGAGAATGGCTTCATGGAGGATTTGGACAAGACTTGGGTGAGGTATCAAGAGTGTGATTCCCGTAGCAATGCCCCAGCAACACTCACCTTTGAAAATATGGCAGGTTTGTTCTGCAAACCTCTTTCTCCCCCTTTGCTGGGTAGCTCGCTTTTGCCCACAACATTTTCCTCTCTGGGGCTCTCCTCTCAGGCCAAATTTCTGCTGCTTCTGGGTTTGTGCTTTCCTTGTGCTGGGAGGCTGCTGAGGGGGGCTCCATTGCCTCCTTGTTCAGAACAATTCCACAAAGCTTCCCCCACCTTCCCTGGGTGCCCTTCTTGCCATTGGGGCTGCTGTGGTGTGAGCATGGATCCCCTCCCTCTGCCCTGGCCAAAGTGTGGCTGTCACAGTGCAATCAGAGCTGTCCCCAATGCAGAGAGGAGAACAGCATCTCGGGGGAGGCGAGTGAGAGCCCTGCTGCAGGAGAGGGCTGGATGCGAGGGGCAGCCCCCCTGTCCTGAGGAGCCCTGGGCAGGGCCAGGACGAGGATGATTGATACAGAGGGGTTTTCATCTTGCAAAGACTGTGAGAACCCCAAGACAGGTCTGCCTTTGCACTGAAGTGGTGCTGGTCCCACAGCCAGACAAGGCAGTGATGAGGGATGGGGGGTGTCGGATGGGACCCCGTCCTCACCAGCACTGCTGGCCGGGTTACAGGCAATGCAGAAAGGGGGCATTTTGCTCCATCTCCTCAGACACCACTCCAGAAATATCAGCCCTGAGGGTTGCAGGCATCCAAGGACAGCACAGAGCTTTGTGCATGGCTGTGCTTCCTGACGAGTTAAACTGGAGCACCAGGGCTGGGTTCTGGTGCAAACAGCCCCACGGCCCTGGGGATGGGGTCTGCCCTGGGGCTTGCCATGCCTGTCCCCAGCATCACTGCAGCTGAGTGCCCTGTGCCCCCCCAGAGCTGGCACTGACATCCCTCAGGTGCCCAGGATGTGTTCCCCTCCCGGCCCTCCAGGACTGCGGGGAGATGGTGGGGGGACCCCGGGTTGGCAAATGCTCCCGTCGCTGAGCATAATGCAGAAGAAATGAGGGCTCATGTTGCAATTTCCACTGCCCCCTGTAACTTTCCTGCTTATTTCAGGTGTGTTTATGCTGGTGGCTGGAGGTATTGTTGCCGGGATATTTTTAATATTCATAGAGATAGCTTACAAAAGGCATAAGGACGCGCGGAGGAAGCAGATGCAGCTGGCGTTTGCGGCCGTTAATGTGTGGAGGAAAAACCTGCAGGTAGGACAAACTGTTTTTAGAGCAAATCTCCACCAGGTGCGTTTTCCATTCCTTCACCAAATCAGTGGATGCGGAGCTGTGGAATAGCGTGGGGCCCTCTGTCCCCCACCCCACCCCCTGGTTGTTACTGGGTGCCTGTTAAGCTGTAGGATAGTGTCCCTGCCTTTTCCCCAGGAGCTGCTCCTGCCTGATGCTGTCTCTCCCAGCAAAGCTCCAACAGGGCAGAGGTCTGACCCAAACACCCCCAGTGGAGCTTGGGATGGGGACTTTGCTCTGCTGGGAACCACGTGCCAGAGCCACACCTTGCCCTGGCTGAGCAGGCAGTGCCAGCATGGCTCCTTTGCAGGTTCTGCCCTGCTGCCTGGCTCTGGCCACGCTCACCAGCAGATGGGAGGGTCAACCCACTGCCACTGACCATCTCTGCCCAGTGCTCAGGTGGAGGAATGCTCCAGGGATAGTTTCTATCACCTCCCCTTCCCTGCCTGCTCCACAGCAGTGTGGTAGCCCTTGCCATGCCCAGGACCGACTCTAAAAAGAGGTGGTGCGTGCTCTTGTCCTTCGGAGACAAGTACATTTCCCCACACAGGAGCTAGCAGTGCTGGTCTCTGTCAGGGACAAGGCTCCCTTGCTCTCCTTTCATGGGGCTGTTGCTCTCCCAGGCTTCTCCCGCTCCTGGAACATCTCTGTGCTGCTGAGGCAGGGAAGCCCAGGAGGGTCAGAGGTGCCTGGCAGTGATACTGAGCCATGGGCACATCCGTGGGCCACCAGCCTCACACTTCCCTTCCCCTGCTGCTTTTGGGGCTGAGCCCCACAGTGCCCTTGACCCCAGTGTAGGGCAGCTGGAGGGTCTCTCTGAGTTGCCCGGGCTGGTTTTTCCCTTGGGGCAGCACAGCGGCGTTCAAAGAGCAAGAGCTCCTTTAGGTGGCTAAAGGACACTGCCGCTCGGAGCAGGGCCAGCCAAGCGAAGAGAGAGAAGGAGGCTCGGGGACCCCGCGAGGAGCCTGGCCAGGGCCCTGGGGAGCAGCGCTGGCCAGGGCTGGCCGGGGCTGGCGGGGGGGCTGCCCGGGTGGAAGCGACTGCCCGAGAGCAGTGAGGGGAGCACGAGGCCGGGCTGCTGTATCCTGAGAGCTCGCTGGGTTCAGTTCACCGGAAAGAGTCTCGGAAAAGCCATTTCTCAATTTTTTTTCTCCTTTTTTTCCTTTTTTTTCCTTTGCTTCCAAAAAGCAGCAGCACCAAGGGGGTTAAGGCTGCTGGGACAGAGCACACTAGTCGCACTGCCATTTTTCACTTGCCAACCTTCTAGAAAATACTGCACTGGGTCCTTGGGCAGAGTCTGTGGGACTGTGAGCAAAGCATGCTGCCCTGTGGGGATAAACAGCCTCATGGTAAAGAGCCGTTTGACATTGTAAGACTTTTCCACAGGAGGAAACGTCAGAGCACTAGTATCTGGTACATTGCTAGAAGGTAGGCAAGTGGAAAGATTTATTTATTAAAACAAACAAACAAAAATAATGGTTTTTGGGATCACAGTTTTGCCATGGCTATTTCCTGAGATGCCATGGAAGAAAAAAACATTTCATTCCATTCATCTTGCTTTCCTTTCCGTTTGTGCATGTCCGCAAAAGAGAGAACTGAGAAGGAGGAGCAAATGTATCCCCGAGCATGCTCTACGCACCAGCGGGATACATTTTGGTTACCCCCGTGCGGTAGCAGAGCCAGACCTGGTCTCTCCGTCCCCCGTCGGAAAGGTCACACTCATTGGCACGAAAGCAATTGGGGAGGACTCGTTGCCAGCGCCCGGCGCCGAGCGCGGCCGGGCCCCCCGGCCCGCGGCCCCCGCACCATGGCGGCTGGTGCTCCCAGCCTGCGCCAACCAGGTCCGACTCGCTAACTCCAATGCCTACATTTTTCAGTTCTGTTTCTCTTTGAGTTCATCCCGACCCAACGACATCATGGCACTAACGCTTTGCTTCCTCCCTTTCTTTTCCTTTGTAATTTTTTTTTTTTTACTTTTCTTTTTCTTCCAGTTTCCTTTTTGTTTTTTAGCCTGTTTTACTTTGGAAAACAAACTAAACCACCACCAACAACCACGTTCGGCTTTGCACAACTGCATCATTTGAATTTTTGAACACTTTTTTTTACAGAATATTCATACAATGACTTCTCTTTCAATGCAGTCCTCTCTCTCTCTAGTGGCACTAGGATTCAGCCTCAGAAAAGGCCCTGAGCACTTTTTTTTTTAGTGGTAGGTGCAGCATCTCACGTCTCGGTCCAGCCAGGCTAGCGGTGGAAGCGAGGGGCAGGGCGCCAGGCAGAGCATCCCCAGGAAGCAAGGTCAGCTGTGCCGGCCTGGCTGCAGACACCAGGAGAGCAGGGCTACTTCCCAGAGGGGTTCCCAGCGCTCCAGATGCGAGGCCAGCCCCCCGTAGCTGTAGCAGTGTGGTGGCTGTGCCATAGCCGTGGGTCATGGAGGCCCTTGGAGGACTGGGAGTGGCAGAACACCTCCAGTAGCTTTCTCACCTAAATGAAGGCCATGACATGGGGCAGTATTCAAATAGATTTAGAGTATCCAACAACACACTAGAGATCTAATTACTTATACATATTCATTTTAGGATAGAAAAAGTGGTAGAGCAGAACCTGACCCTAAAAAGAAAGCCACTTTTAGGTCCATCACCTCCACCCTGGCCTCCAGCTTCAAGAGACGTAGGTCCTCCAAGGATACGGTAAGAGGAAGAAGAACAATTCTGCCCTCTCTCTTTCTCTCTCTTTCTCTCTTCTGCCATCCCATCGACTGCCACACACCCATCCCGAAGCTGCCAGTGTACATGCATAGCTCATGTTCGTCACCAGTCAGTCAGTCAGTCAGTGAGTCAGTCATCCCGTGTACCTGAAAGGATGCTGGGATCCTGGAGGGCAGGCAGGAGGTGGCTTGGAGTCCTGTGATGAGTTGGGAGATGCAATCGAGTTTTTGTTTTGTTTTTTTGTTTTCTTTTTGCCTGGATGATTTCTGATGTTCCTCTCTGTGCTTCGCTCACCTTACGGGTGCTGACCTCTTGAAACTGATGACATTTTTTCTTTTTCTTTTTCTTTTTTTTTTTCTGTTCCTAAGTGTTCCTGTACCTGTTTGTCATTGTATGCCTAAAAACAATCACCCCGATTTAATTTGGGCGCCGTGTCACCTCACCAAGAGCCATGTGTGTCACACTCTCTACATGTGATTTTTGTTTGTGACAATTAGCATTCGGAATAGTCCTCGCACAGGAGTGACAGCTGTCTCTGGTTATCGTCAGCAGTAATGCAGCTCTAGAAAAGAGATGAAAAGGCTCCAAAGAGGAGGTTGTTAAAACTCAGCCTTGGTTCAAACTCGTGTTTTCCACTGCTCTCATATAACCAGAGAAAATTTCCAAATTGCTGCCTCTAAAGCCAGCTGTTTCCAAATGTGCAAATGTGTCTGCTCATGCTGGAGCTTCAGACACTTCAGTGTCAGGTTGGGCTGTTGGTCTGTCGGACTGAGCCGTGTCCCTCTGCATGTTGCCATCTGTTGTATGACACTCTGCACTGTGGCTACTCTGTTGTCTCGTGTGGCAGCGCCCGCTGCATTTTGCTGCCCGACCTCCTGGCGCGACGGGCTTGCCAAAATCCCCTCCCCGGGGCGACCCGCGGGTTTGTGCCCGGGGTTGCTCAGAGCAGGTCCCCGCCAGGCTGCCCGAGGCGCAGCGGGGACGGGGGGACGGTGACAGTGCGGGGAGATGTGGCCCCCGTGGCGGGGTGGCCCGTCCCCAGCCGCAGGCTTGGGTGCCTCGGGGACAGCTTGTGGTATCGCAGGGGGTCTCAGGGCCACGGCTCTGTATGAGAAATGGAGGAGGCTGCCTTTGACACCAGTGCAGGCTCCATACCAAGAAGCTCCTGGAGCACCCCTGGAATGCGGCCCTGGGGACAGCTGAGCCCTTGGCCAGGCTCAACTGCCACCATTTCACACAAAGTGCTCCTCTCACTGTTACCTCGAAGCCTGGAAGTCACGGGGGGAACACCCACACTCTTCCCACTCATCCTCTCTACCCCAAGGGAAGACAGGCATCCCTGTCACCTCCTGTGCTGCTTCTGTGTTCCCTGGGTGGCACCTTGTCCCAGTAATGCCCCCATGTATGGGGTCCCCTCTCCCCATTGCTGCACCCCCTGAGCAGCTCTGCAGGGAGGTCACAGGTTGTGCCTTTGTGACCTGAGCGATGACTGGGGCAGAGGAGACAGTGATGGGGTGGGTGGTGCAGGGGGTGGTGCAAGAGTGAGGAGGAGTAGGAGGGACAAGTGGAATGTACAGAAAAAAGAGGGGAGAAAAATTGGCATGTTCTGAGTAGACCCCCATGTTCTGTTGTGTTTGAACTACTCCACGATTAGGAAACCAAGGGGTCCTGTCCTGAGAGAGCAGCATCATGATGGTGCCCTGGGCACCTGTGGGAACCAGTGGCACCGGTGAACAGAGGAAAGGGGGAGAACCCAGGAAAAATGGGGCAGCTGGTATGTGGCAC
The DNA here is from genome assembly GCA_013400495.1 of Nicator chloris. Classification (NCBI taxonomy): domain Eukaryota; kingdom Metazoa; phylum Chordata; class Aves; order Passeriformes; family Pycnonotidae; genus Nicator; species Nicator chloris. The sequence continues at coordinate 211,419 of WAAE01015020.1, forward strand.
CCCTGGTACTTCCCACATTGCCCCTTCTTCAGGGAAGCATCCTGGTCCTTATCCTGCTACATGGTGTGGCATCCATCCTACACCAATCAGCCCACAGCCCTCTCTGCCCCATGCCAGGAGCACCCCAATGCCCTGAGCTGACCAGGTTCAGGGCCCACCTGCACCACAGGTCCCACGGATGGGCAATGGAGCTGTTCTCTCCCCCTCCTGTAACTGCTGGGGTCCAGCACAACACAGGGCTCCCCATGTTTGGGTCCCGGTCGTGCTCTTCCTGGCACGCTGTGGAGGGACATGACCCCACTCATCTCAGAAGATGGTCCCCACTTTGGGGGCAGATGCATGGTCAATTATTCCCCATTGCTCAGAAGGCCGTCACAGTGCTCTGCCTGCCATGGGGTGCCGTGGCCAGGGTCCCAGGACACATTCCTCAGGGTACTGGGCTGGGTCAAGAACAGGCCAATGGGGTGAACATCCAAGCCAACATGGCCAACTAGCAGGCTAGCAGCTATTGCAGGAGGTCTGTGGTGGAGCAAGCTTTGTGGTGACGTTGGGCAGACCTGCTGATTGCTCTGCAGGGTGAGCAGCCAGCAGGAGCAGGGTGCTGCCACCAGCTCATGTCACAGCCTGTGCTTGGTGACCTCCACTTCCATGCAGCAGCCCTGGCTCCGAGACCCCAACACCCTCCTGCTGGAAGGCCCCATGAGTCTGTAGCATGCTGTGGCACGCTGCCTGGGGTCCTTGTAAAGACAAGAAGACAGTGAGGTGCTCTGTTTCATGATGCTCAGCAGAGCTGTGGGCCCACACCAGGTCTTAGATGGGCAAGGCTGGAGAGCCCATGGGGCTGGAAGGCCAGGCTGACCCCAGCCCCACGGGCTCTCCTGGCTAGCGAGCAAAAGACGCAGACCTGGTGGCCCTGCTTCTTCCCTTTCCGTTGTCGGGAGTTTTAAAAATGGATTCTGCTCTGCAGCCCTGCAGAATGGTCCCTCAGGAGTGCCAGAGAGACAGGCTGGCACCATGGAGCCAAGACAGTCCTGGGAAGCTTCCACCCCACTCTGAACGTCCTAGCGCCCACCATCACCCGAGCTGCACAGCCTCTCCGCGGCACATCATCCCCACCGCCCCAGGAGGAGATGCATGTGTTCCCCATAGGCAGCTCCTGCAACTCGAGTAGCACTGGCAGAGCTGACGTGTCCATCCATCGCAGCCACCCACGATACTGCAACCCCACAGACGCCATGTGAGACGCATAAACCACACAGACACCTCCGAGCCGGCACATTGCGTACAGACACGTGTGGAGGTGCCCAGGCCCCTTAGCCCCCACACTGCCAGCCCCAGGCACAGCTGACACGTCCCACGGCACCGCCCCGCCGGCGCTGGCAGCGCTGCAGCCCCGCGGCCGTGCGGATGGTGCCAGAGCTGGGCAAGAACCAAGGGGCTTCCTGGAAAAGGTCACCTTTTCAGTGAAGGATCAGCTGTCCCAAATGCTTCTTGGCTGAGAAAGAGCCTAGTTTTTGGCCCAAAAGAATCAAAAGTAGGTCAAAGACAACTTTTTTTTTTTTTTTTTTTCCCCTAAAGGGAAGTTGATATTTTCTACAGCAAGATCTCATTTAGCTGGAATCCTGCTTTTTAATTAAAAAAAACCCACAACAACAAACCAAAATTCTTCCAGAAAATCTTCCACCAGCCAGGGACAACAATATGAGCCCAGTTAGGTTGAAGTCATTTTTAAAGACATTAAGTTCTTGTCTATATTTTCTTCCTGGTTGTCATTTAAAGTTTTTGGTGCCTTCACTTCACTTCCATATCTTAACATGTTTGAGTCTCTTCTATGGTTAATATTGATTAATTTCTTGGCTTTATAATGTTTGGTTTGGGGATTATTGCACCATCCCTGTAACATAATTTACCCTAAATTACTGATATGTGCTTCTAGCATTAGTCCTACTTTAACATACTTTTGATATGACCATTTTCTTGCTTTTTTTCTTTTCCTTTTTTATTTTAATTTTAATTTTTATTATTAAAAATTGCATGCATGAACTTTACACAAAAAAAAAAAGTAAATGAGAATGTTACCCTGTGATAACTCTGTGATTGGAGGAGATATGCTTTCAAATCAAAAGCCATGCTCTTGTATTTTAATTTTTCTGGCCAGATTGCCCATTTCACTTGGTTGTTTTAGCGTTTCCCACCCCCAGAGCTGTGCAGAGAGGCCAGAAGGCCCCAGCCTGCCCTGCTACACCACCACAGCAGCCACACGCACACGTGCACCGAGGCACACACACTCACACAGGCACACTCTGCTTTTTCCACCCCCCTCGTATCAGACAGGATGTTTAACAAAGGACCTTTCTTCTACCCATTCATTTTTGTGCCTCCAGTTCCTCCTTTTCCTCCACCAGTGAGTCACCAGCCTCTCCCCTTTCCCAGTCACCCCTCCTCCCTGCAGGAGTCAAGCCCCATCCCACGAGCACACACCTCCCAGCAGCTCTGCCACGGAAACACTGCATTTAGCTGGAATCCAAATTTGTCACAAGGAGCGGGTGGCTGCATCTGATTTTGGGAGAGAGGGGTGATTTTTGGTGGGCTGATGAATAGCCACAAAAAGCTCCCCCCAGGGCAGCAGAGTGACATCAGGAGGGCCTCGGCCGATCTCTGTGCCAACGGGTGATGGCCAAGCTGTTGCCCCTTAGCAAGGCGAGGCCATGGCCAGGAATTCCCAGCGGCTCCATTGGAATCCTAGCCAGTGCCCTAAGTGGCGGGGTGATCCCGTGAGGGGCTCCCTGGGTGTCAGCACAGTCTGGAGAGATGGGAGCGCGCTGGCTGCCGGCCCTGCCCCAGCAGCTCCCACTGAGGGATCCCAGGAAGCACAAAGCTGGGCTGGGCAGGGCAGCCCCATGGACCCAATGCAAGGCTCGGGGGGTGGCAGGAGGCAGCGTGTGCAGCACACAGGGTAGCCACAGTGCCAGAGCTGCCAGCAGCGCCGCATAAGCCACGGCCACCATCGACCAAAGCAGGGCAGGTGAAATCTGTCACCAAGGAGCCCTCCAGAGCCCCTTAAAACATCAGCCCTCCTGGGCAGGGTAGTGCAAGGACTGGGAAAATGTCGCTGGGGAGGGTCTGTGCTGCAGTACATGAGACCCACAGAGACCCTTTCCTGCCCTGGCACTGGATTAGGACCCCGGAGAGCAGCGCAGGACGCTCCAGCCCACCCACTCGCACAGCAGGGCTGGACAGGGCTTCCAGGTCAGGGTTCAGAGTTCGGAGAGTGGAGCTGGGAGAGGAAGGGAGTATGGAAGGAGGAAGGGAGAAAATAACTGCCCAGCTGTAAATTCCTGCCTGGGGAGGAAGGAGTTTTTTCTTGCCCACTGATGGGTATTTTTGCTCTCCCCCTATTTGCTGATGGGACTGCAGCAGGGGAGGGTTCTCCCATGGCCTTTCCCATCCCAAGCCCCCCCATCTGCAAGGAGCTCAGAACCCCAAATCCAGGCCACATACCCAACACAGGCCATATTTTCACATTAGCAATCAACGCCACACTTTATCACAAGTCAACCACACCACACATCTCACCTGCATGAAAGGTGAGATAGTCACGGCAGGGTCATTCAAGCAAGGAGGTGAAACGCCCTGGCCTCAAAGCACAGCTTGATCTGGCACCAGAGAGGTGCCAAAACCCAGCCAGACCCTCCAAACACAGGTTCAGGCGTGGGCTGGGCTGATGAGTCACAGGCTTTGTTTTGTAGCCCTCCCAGAGCAGAGAGCGCCCGGCTCAGCGGGTGACGTGGCAGCCACACTCTGCAGAAGCTGCACCACGCTCCTGGGCGTCCCGTCCCCTCTGCCCAGCTCCAGGGTGCTTGGAGAGCGTCTGCAATGACCTCTGCACAAGCATGAATGGCCCTGGGAAGGGGACGTCAGCCCTCAGCAGCTTTCAGGGCGTTGCTTCCCCCCCAAGACATATCCTGTAGGGACACACGGGATAGAAGTCGCAACGGGGACAAGTGCCAGAACTGCCTAACACCTCTTTCTCCTTGTCTGTCTATTTGTGTGTTGCAGCAGTATCACCCCACCGACATCACTGGCCAGCTCAACCTCTCCGACCCCTCAGTCAGCACTGTGGTGTGACCTTCTCCCCAAGGGCCATCAGTCCTTGCCCAACACAGTAGGAAGGCACAGTCAGGACTGCCTTTCAAGGGACACTGATGGGTTCTTCCGGGTGAGATGGGAGGAAAGCATCCTTCATCCATACACAGTGACTCCATTGTATATCTCCCTCCCTTCCTAGGCCTGCTGCCATGCTCGTGCCGCAGGAAGCACGGCAGGACCAGGGCAAGGTTTGGACTTCACTGTACAGAGATAATTGCTTCCAAACAGTGCCACGATAATCAGAATTGCCACTGACTGGCCCCATGCAAGGGGAAAGGACTGCAGATGGCACACGGTGCCTGCTCTCCCATGGTAGCTGGGAAGAGCTGGTGCCAGACCACAAACACGTGCTGAACCTCACAGGCTGCAGCCTTCTGAGCACACACAGCCCCTCAGACGTGTGCTCCATGTCTCCCGTCACCTGGAGGGCTCCAGCGACATGCCCTCGGTCCTGAACAGCTGGAGCAGCCAGCTCCCGGTGCGGCAGGTTGGGCACATGTTCCTGCTGTGCCGAGTGACCCTCACGTCTGCCGCAGACGCTGGAAGATGTGTGCTCTGCTCCTTGCAGGGGATGGCCCCTCTTCCCTCCCATCGGCCCGTGGCTGTGACTCGGTTCCTGTCTGTGGTCTGGCTGCAGCAGCAGAGCTCCCGCCCTGCAGCCCACGCCCATACGCTACTCGCGGTACTCCGGAGCCCACGGAGCGCCGTCAGCCAAGATCCCGGCTCCCACCTCTCCTGCACAGAAGACATCCCCAGGACCTGGCCACGGCCAGCATGTAGCACTCACACAGCAGCTCTCCTGGCCAGGAATTCTCCACGGGAAATGGCCCTGGATGGTTGCACTGACCTCTACCCCAGCTCCACACTGCCTCAGCACCAGCAATGCAAGGAGAGATGCTGCTGGCTGGTCAAGGCTCGCTGCGGTGCTGCAGCGGCCACCCAGCCTGTCTGCACTGTCGGGGCCCCACGGCCAGCACTGGCGGCTCCCCTGCCACCCTCACCTGCGGTTCCAGTTTGCCAGCAGCTCCAGCGGCAGCCCTGAAGCCCCGGCTCACGGCACTGCATCTGCCTGAACCTGGAGACGTGGAAAAGAGATCCCAGTTCGGGAGAAGAGAACCGAACGAGCCAGGCTGACGCCGTCCCTCCCCGCACCTTCCTCCCCTCGAGCCCACACGCCCACCCTGAGCACCCTCCCCGTGGGCGCCGGCAGCGGGGGCGGAGGCAGCGGCACCGGGGGTGAGCAGCTACCGCAGTGCACGGGCAGCATCACATCCCGCCTCCTGCCAACATGGAAAACCCACCCGCGACGTGGCACCCAGCCCCAGCGGCACGAACTGCCTTCCCTCTGCCCCAGGCTGCCCCCGCGGGCAGCAGCCCCGCAGGCAGGATTTTCACATGGCAGCTGAGGTCCGTGAGCATCGTCCCACTGACTGCTGTAGCTCCATCAAGTTCATCTAGCTCCAGCTGAGAAATTGGACCCATTCTACTTTATATGTCAATGTTACATTAATACCAAGTTTTTGCAAGAGCTCAGTAAAGTCTAGACTGGATCACGAAGTGGTTTATTCCAGAGCTGTGTGCCTCTTTCTGACTTCTGGCAAAGCTGGCAGGGAGCCCTGTAGTGAATCAGAGCCTCACCCAACCCTGTGGCAGGGTCTGCAAACAGCAGAGGGACAGGAAGGGATGGAGAAACCAGCAGGGAGAAAGGTCAGGGGCCATAGAGGAGACTGGGAGGGAAAGAGCATCCCCATTCTGGGATACTCCGGTGGCACAGAGCCTGGACAGCCAGGGTGGGGCACAGGCCTCAGGGCAAGGGGATGGGGACAGTCTGGAGCTGTCCAAACACCAGCACCATGGCAGCTGGCCCTGTCCCACTGTCATCCTGGGGAAAACAGTCCCCTGCCACTCCTGGGCTCCCCATCTCCTGGGAGCCAGCCTGGGACCTGGCCAGTGGGGCCAGCCTTTGGGAATAGGGGATGGATTGCAGGGATGAAGGCATTGGGGAAGTCCCCACACATCAGCCCATCCATCCACTTGATGGACCTCTCAAGGTGATCCACCTTGAGAGGTCCATCAAGTGATCTTCTAAACAGGAAGGTCCCCCAAGGCTGAACTGAAGGAACATCACCCATGCACAGCATCTTCCCCACATGCTGAGACCTCCAGCCCAGCCTCATGGGGGCTCAGCCTCAGGATGGTCTGAGGGAAGGAGCAGGGTCCAGGTGGCTGCAGGATGACAAACAAGGCCCCAGCTCCAAATGGGAAGCCCAAGCCTTCTTGGGAACAACTGAACGCTCTCTAGAGAGAGTCTGGGAGAACTGGGGTTGCTCCTGGGAAAGGCAAGATGACGATCCTGGCAGAGGTCCTGCAGCCCTCCCAGGTGCAGGGCTGGCAGCACTGGAGCAGATGCTGTCTTCAGCAGGTCCCTGAAGACCCTCTGCCCCACAACAGGAGAAAGTAGGAATCTGGCCATGTGGCAGCACACAGGGCTGGTTTCTGTCTTGAAAATAAAAATGGGAGCAAGCCACCACTGAGGTGACATTTGGTTTATTTATGTGTGATTTACTGAACCCTTGCCAAAGGATGCACTGACTCTTGCCACATCCCTGGCAGGTCTCAGCTCTTGCATGGGCAGGAGATGGCCTGAACAAGTCTGGTGGTCACAGCATCTCATTGTGGCTCTGATCATCTTGCAGTGGGTAAGAGATCAGTCCCAAAAGGGCTGTTGTTTCTCCTTGAAAGATGTTTTTGTCACCCCAGCTTGTGGCTTTCATCTGGAGCACAGCTCCAGATCCTTCCAGGCCATCTCCCAGCATGCTCACTAAACATTTCCAGCAGCATTTCCACAGGAAAGGGAAGGAGGGAGCCGGGTAGGGAGGGGGCAGAGCAGGGGCAGCCCCAGCCACATTTTGTGGATGATGGGAGGTGAGGCAGCAGCCAGGGCTGCTGTAAAGGGCCCCTGTGAAGGGCTTGTTTGTCCTCACTCCCAACACTGAGCTAACCCTATACCTTGGCTTGGCATGAGCTGTAGCCTAGGGAAAAGCTATTGAGGGAGAAACCACTACAGCCTCAGCCATCCTTTGGCAGCTCCTCTGCTGCCATCAGTAGCAGCTCAAGGCTCTTCTTGGCCCTCATCTTAAACTTCAGCCTCACCCTAGACCTTGGTTATTGGCTGAGCCTCCTCAGCACCAGCATTCCTGACTCAATGGAAAAAACCTCTCAAAAGGAGCTTTTTGCAACCAGCCCTGTCCTTGGGCAGCACACGGAAAGGCCTGGGATTGTCTGACAGCCCCATGAAGGCTTTGGAATGCTCCAAATCATCCGGAGATCTTCAGGTGCACCAAAAGGCACACGGAGAGCTCTGGGGTACACTAAAAGGAAAACAATGCCTGCCAGGACATAGAAGCCAAACATGGCATTTGGGTGCAGGAAACACCAAGCCAAGGAGTTCAGAGGGCACAGAAAAAAGCACTGACTGCTGGGGTCACTGGAGGCAGTCAGAGGGTGCAGCGGGCACCAAAAGCCCAAGGAGCAAACTGAAAGGCACACAGAAGCTCCTGGGCTGCACCAAAAGGCAAATGGTGACTGCTGGGGTGGCCTGAAAGGCACCAAGAGGAATGTGGTATGTCCTGGGATGCACACAGGGACTCCCAGGCTGCACCTAAAGGCACAGTGAGGCATATGGGGCATCCTAAATGCACACTGAGGGGACTGGGCAGCACAGGGGGCAGGACCAGGGGAGAAGGATCACCTGGATGCCCTCATGAAGGGGATATGCAGATCTGAGGGTGGCCTCGGGAAGCCTCTCAAAACACTGAGAACATTTGTGGTCAGCCTGTGCCCTGCAGGGAGCTGAGCTGGAGGCTGCTACCCCCTGGCAGAGGCAGCTTGCCACCCTCTTGGGGGACTGAGAAAACCCAAAGTGATTCCAGGAGCAGAACTTCCTCTCGCTGGTCCACAGGGACGAGTTTGCAACAGCTGGGTGCAGGCAGCTGGAGAGGGGCATGGATGGAGCACAGCCTGCCCAGGGCAGAGCCAGCTGAGCCATCTCAGTGCATCCTGCAGATGCGGGGTCTCCTCCAGCAGTGGGATTCCCGGCGCAGGCTGTGGTAGAACACTACCAGGGAGCCCAGGAAGGTACAGAAGAAGATGCTGGCGATGAAGGAGAAGGGTCCAATGATTAAGAAGGCAATGTAGTGCTGGGGGGACAGCGAGGTCTCATGGCACTGCCTGAAGGACTCATCCCCAAAGGCCATGATTGGATACTTGTTCAGCTGCTCCGGAACTCTGCAGAGGAGCAAACTCTTCTCTGGAAGAGAAAAACAGCGCTGGAGGGCACACTGGGCAGCTAAGAAAGGCAGGGGCCAAGGACAGGGGGGTGGCAGGTCTGCATGGGACAGATGGCACCAGGGCAGGAGGAACAGGGGCCAGGGATGGGATGGGATGGGATGGGATGGGATGGGATGGGATGGGATGGGATGGGAGGTGGGCACAGTGCTGGAGGGGGCACAGGAAGATGGGTTTGGGGCAGGATGGCAGGTGGGACAGGCAAGGGGGAGCGACTGGCTCCCAGAAGACAAATGTGGGGAGCAGTGAGCAGCCAGCCTGGAGACGCCACAGAAGGTCCCAGCCAGCACAAGTGCAGTCACATCTCCGAGCTGGAAGCAAGCAGGAGGGGGCAGCAGTAGTGGGAGAGACTTTGCTGGCAGAGCTGTCTTTTACTGGGGCTCATGGGGGAAAAAATGTAGGATCAGAACCAGGTTCATGGAGGCTTTGGGGAAGGGGCTGAAAGCACTGCATCCTGGGTGGGCCAGCAGTGATGTGCACCCTGAGACACAGGCTCCACTTGCCCCCTCAGGTGCCATGTGGCAGGACTGGTGCCACTGCTGGGGACAGCACTGGGTGCCTGCCACTGGGACATTGCCCAGCCCTCCTTTCCAGACAATCCCTGCTGGAGATCAGAATCAAAATGTGGGCACCAACGGAGACGCAGGGGTGTATCCACCCAAGCAGACACAGGAGCTGGCATGACCTAAGGACAGGTTCTGGGGAACCTCACCCCAAGGGCACTGACCACCCAAGCCCTCAGCCAGCTGGCAGACAGGGTGCTGGGCCATGCATCAGCCCTGGCAGGGTGACCAGCCAGCATGGAGTGGGCGGGGGGCTTGGGGACACAGCCCTCTGGGCACTCACCTCGGACTTTTTCCCTGTTGTGGCTGAGCCAGCGCCAGAGGGGCAGGATGCTGCAGCTGCACACCCAGGGGTTGTCCTGCAGGAGAAGCGCTTGGAGCTGGGGCAAGACATCCAGCACCCTGGGCTCCAGCTCTCCCAGCCTGTTGCTGCCCAGGTTGAGCGTGCCCAGGCTGGTGAGCGGCAGGAAGGTCTCAGGGGTCAGCATGGTGAGGTGGTTGTGGCTGAGGTCCAGCTCCTGCAGCACCCCCAGCCCCAGCAGCGCCTGGCTGTGGATCAGCTCCAGGCGGTTGTGGACCAGGCTGAGCAGCCGCAGCCCCGGCAGCAGAGAGAAGGAACGTGGTCCCAGCACTGTGATGAAGTTGTAGCCGAGCCACAGGGTGCTGGTGTTGGTCGAGAGGCTCCAGGGCACCTCGCGGAGGCCCCGCTCACTGCAGTCCACCTCTCCCGGGGAGCAGCGGCAGGCGGCCGGGCAGGCTGGCAAGGGCGGTGGGCACAGGAGCAGCAGCAAGGCCAGCACAGGGCAGGGGACCCTCCAGCAGCCCATGGCTGCCCCCTGAAGCACAGAGGGCTCCCTGACCTGCTGTGCTGGGATCCCCTCACGGACAGGTTCCCTAGAGCCCCACACCTTGCCCCCCGCCCCGCCCTGCCCGGTGCCCTCGGCTGAGCCCGGTGGTGCTGGTGGGAGGTGCCGGGCAGTGCTCGGCTCCTTGCAGCCGCTCGCGTTCATTCCCCTGCTCACCTGGCTGCAAACCTGGATGGCGCTCCGCTCCCAGACTCGGTTTTCCTCGGGGTGGAGCTGCACCTTTTTCAGCAAATATTTTTGCAATGATGCTTGCCCTGCAAGGTGTGGAACTGTGCCCATGTCCCTCCCTCCCCGAGGCACCGAGCCAGCCAGGTAAGCAGCCAGCTCTGTGTGGCCTGGGATTAACTGCTTGTGTGTGCTGCAGGCTGGAGAGCTGGAAATCAGCAATTCCCGATGTATCTCTTAGCCTCCATCCTCCCCAGGGGCATCCCCCATGGGCATGCTGCCTCAAAAGCCATGGACCGCCATAAGTGGCTGGAAAAAACATAACTGAAACAAAATCATATCATTTGTAGGTCTTATCCCATTTTATGCACTGTCCCAGCATGCTCAGTGGGGAGCTGTGCTGGCAGCCATGGCCCACCCTGCTGAGCCCAGCCCTTGTCCAAACCCTGTCTGCCCCTGGCAAGAGACCACCAGCCATGCCAGAATGAGGAGGGCTGGGATTAGATCCCATGGGCCACCTTCCTCCTTCCCAGAAGGGGGACACATCTGTGTGCACACGGAGGGTGATGCAGGAGCCCCACAATGAGAAGCATGGCAAAGGTGAGCTTGCTGGGCTGCAGCCACCCAAAAGTGGTTTGTCCTACCCCTGGCATGGCAGTGCCAGTTCCACGGGGCTCAAAGTCTGCCTCCACCCTGTTTACACCCTCTCTGCTTCAAAGCCACCCAAAGCCTGGCTGCTGAGGGCTGGGGAGGAGAGGTGTCACCTCCCAGTGCCACTGCCCCTGGCAGAGCTCAGTGGGGCACACAGCTTGGCAGCACCTCATCCCACTTACAGCCAGCGTGGGGGCCTAAAGCAGGGACACTGTCCCCACTCACATCCATCAGGAACCCAGTGGCCATGGTCCCAGAGGAACCTCTGTCCCTCTGCCCCGTGGCCAAGGGGCTGGATGGGCAGCAAAGCAGGGCACAGTTGTACCCCAGGCCAAGGCCAGGATGTTCCCAAATCTGGGACAGAAGCAGCAGGCAGAGGGTTTATTAATAGCATCCCGAGGAGCTTTGGTTTGTTTATCTATCCTGCAGCAAACTTGCTTTGCTGCATTAATCCCCATCTGGAAATAATTCAGAGGAATCCTCCAGCCCAGCCCAGCCCTGCCCCAGGGCAAGGGCAAAGGCACAAACCCGCTGCCATGTGCAGCTGCAGCCCCAGCTCATCCCATCCACAGCCACAGGCTATATGGAGACCTGGATTTTGAGGGAATCCTGTCCCAAAATGCTCTTCTTCTCCAGGACCTACACTGCCCACTGCCTGCATCCATCTGGAATCAGGTGAGAAGTGCAACATTCATGCCAAAAACAACCTAAACCACTATTAAAAGCAAGGTCATTTCCAGCTTTTGTGCACAAAGAGCCCAGGAGGCTGAGAAGCCTGAAAACTCAGCTCCTCTGGCATCCCCTTGCTGTGACCTTGATGGCACATGGCAGGAGAGACGTCCCTGCCAGGGACATGCCCAGACATCATCCCATGCTCCTGCATGGCCCACTCCTGTTCTCCATCCACTTGCTGCACCCCACTGCAATGGCAGGTTGGGGACATGTGGCGTCCTGTACCCCAGCAGCGCCACCACTGCCCTTTTCCTCATGCTGCCAGTGCCTGGGTCCCTGTCACTGCCCCTTCCCTGGCACACAGGGACCCAGAACCCAAGCAGGAGGACCCCAGGTCCCTGTCCCCAGCCAGAGCAGCACCCACCAGTGTCCTGCTCCCCCTCCACAACGCCTCCTTCTCAGGTTCTGGGCTCCACATGGAACAGGGTAGGACAGGCTGCTCTGAGCAGCTGCTCTGCCAGGACAGCTCGGGTGGCCTGTGCCAGGGGAGGAGCCCCCCAGGGCACAGGGCTCAGCACTGGCCCTGCCCAAGGTGACAAATCAGGGGGTGCAGCCAGTGTGCCAAAAGCATTCCCAGAGTGATGGAAGGGATGATACTCTCCTTCAGTGACTGGCTGGGAGCAGGGGGGACATCCACAGAAGAATGAAGCAAGGGCCAAGCCCCTCAGAGTGGTTCTGGTGCTGGGGGGAGGCAAGGAAGCAGGGGACACGGGGTGTGGGACAGAGCCATGGTTTTGGTCAACGAGCACTGTGGGAAAGCTGGGACTCAAAGGTGCTGGGCTGAGCACAGAGCTGCTGGCACCTCTGCAGGGAGGGATGGGCCCTTCCTATACTCTTCCCACCACCCACTGAGTCTTTGGGGAGAAATGAGGGACAAGTGCATTAGAACACAGTGATAGCTCTTATCCATTCCTTGAAGGCTTTAATTTCTTGCATGTTCCCAGGTAATTAAAGGTTCAAGGCAGGAATCACACGGAATTTCTGAATCATACCATACCTCTGTCTGCCCTGGGGCACCCCAGGTTTATTATTCTGGGAACATCTCATAAACTGGGACTTTTTTATGGCAGGTGACACCAAGTGGCAGAATTGTGCATGAACTCTGTGCAGGGGTGGGTGCTGTCCATGGCTGATGGAGTCCTCTGGCTGCAGCCCTGGCCCCCAGCACAGGGAACATCCAAGCTCCAAGATTGCCCAAGAGACACAAGGTCCCTGCCAGCCCCAGGGAGGCACAGGCTGGGGTCCCCTGCTGAGACCTGAGGAGGTTCCTGGTGCTGGAGTATTGCAAGAGCTCATAAACCACATGGAAAACAGATGCAGAAAATGAGCCTTGAGGAAGAACTGCAAGAGCTGCCGAGGCAACACCAAGCCCTGCCCAAGAGCTGTTTCAGTATCACCCTGTACACCCCAGTGCTTCCAGTTTGGCCCCTGTTAACCCAGACGAGCTGCCTGGGCTCTTGTCCTTGCACCCTGGTGTGGAGTCAGGCAGGGAAAGCAGGGAAAGCCATGCAGGTAGCAGGGCACAACTGGAAAAACAGCGGCAGGGTTTGTGTGTGCCTGTGCATGAGGAAAGGCTCAGGCAGGAAAAGCCAAACCTGGCATGAGCCACGAGCACGAGGCCAAGCAGGAGCCTCTTGAGCTCAGCTCTCCTTCCACACCAGAGCAACATAGCTGGAGCGACATTGGAGGTTTCCTAACAACTCTGTCATCCTCAGTTTCAACTGTCCTGCTATACCAATGCCAAAATTTCTCACGGAAATAGCCAGCAGAGCAAACACTCCCAGCATAGCAATCCGGCAGGGCAGGTCAGTTCTCCCCTCACCCACCACAGGCAGGGCTTGCCCTGGGCCAGGATTGCCAACAAATATGACCAGGATGTGCAGCCCAGCAGGACCAAAAGTGTCTTTAATAGCTGTGGAGCTCTCAAGGTGCTGGATGAATCCCATGGCATCCCTGTGCCAGGCCCCTGTCCCCCCCGTCCCCCAGTGTGCTCGGTGCCACTCTTGTTGCTGCAGAGCCACATGCACAGGGGAACGGAGCATGAGCCAGGCCGTGCTCAGAGACCAGAGAACGTCCGTGATGGCTGGACCAGGCTTCTGAGTAGCCAGCAGGCCAGATGGGCAGGATGAGGGCATGGTAGCATACTCATCCCCTGCTGCTGCAGCCCAGATCCCGACAGGCTGGACAGGAAAGCCCTGCTGAGGCTGAAGCCCTTCCTAGGCTGCCAGCACAGCCCCACCACTGCAGTCCACCCATGGGTCTGAGGCATGGCAAAGGCCCCAAAAGCAGTCCCAGGCTGGCCCCGGGAGCTCAGCTGCCCTGGTAACCCGTCGTGCTCAGCTCTCGAAGGCGGCGCTGACCCCGCAGCACAGGCACAGCCGGCAGCAGCTGCGCGGGGGGAACAGCGCCGGGGCCCCCGGCTCTTGGCACAGCCCCGCCGGCTGCTGGGTCACCACCCGCTCCTTGCACGAGCCCTTGGCGGGCAGCGCGGCCGGGGCCCTGCCGGCCACCCGCGGCTGCTCCTTGTCAGCCTTGACGGCCAGGAAGGTGGCCAGGTCGAGGTCGAGCATGGTGACCCCGCCTCGCGGCGTGGGCGTGTTCTGGCGACACTGCGGGCACGGGATCCAGCGCTGCTCGTTGGTGACGGCGTCCAGGCGCTTCAGGCAGGCCTGGCAGAAGGTGTGGCCGCAGTAAAGGCGCCGCGGCAGCCGCACGCCCAGGTCGTAGGAGGAGTAGCAGATGATGCACTCGAGGCGCTGGCTGCCCCGGCTCGGGGTGCGCAAGTGCGCCCCAACACACGGCCCCAGATCCTCTGCCCGCGGGCTGCCACCGGCCTGGGACATGCTGGGGAGGGGTGAGAGGAGGTGTCAGGCCATGGCTGGGGAGGGGGCACAGGAGTGGGATGGCACCTCTGAGTGCACCCGACATGTGGGAGAAATGGAGACCGGTCCATGCGATGTGTTCCCAGGAGCATCAGGATCCCCGCCCAACATCCCTGCCTGCTGCCTGCCTGCCCCGTGACCCGCCCTGCCTGGAAGCGCAGGATGCTGGCACTGCAGTGGCTTGTCCCTGCATCCATGAGGGATGTGTTTGTCCCAGTGCCACACTGGGAGCTCTGCAGGGAACATGGGCTGGCCAGACCTCAGCAGCCTGCTCAGGGTGCAGCTTGGGACTGGGGAGAACATGGGGTGAGCAGGAGTGAGGTGGCTGGGTGGGCTGGGGGACAACACTTGGAGACCAGGCAGTGGCACAGCCCCACTCCTCCCCAGCCCCGGGCTGTGCTGGCACAGCTGTTGGCAGCAGGGGGTGGGCACAAAGGCTCATGGGGAGGGGTCTGAGGGGGTCCAGCTTCATCTCAGGTGGGGTATGGTGCCCATCAGTATATTTGCAAACTTCTCCTGGAGGCCACCAAGACTGTTCCTTCCCCTTCGGTGACCTCAGGTGTTTTGGTGCACATGGGTACCCCTCTCCTCCCCTCCTCCCAATTCCCCCATCCCTACCTGTCATGAGATCCTTCCAGGGCCTCAGGGTTGGTAGCAGAAGGGCTGTGCTGTCCCGGGGGACTGTGGAAGTCCTGTGGGGAGCATCGGGGGGCTGAGCTGCCAGCCAGGTCCCTGTGGCTGCCAGTGGCCGTGGTAGTGGGCAGAGGCTCATCTTTCAGGGACAGGTGCTATTGGATCAGCTGCATGGAAGCCAAGCCTGGGAGATTGGGTTACAAGCACCTGGGTAACAAAAACCTCTGAAATCTAAGCCCAGGAATGGTCATTAACCATCAACCTATGCTTCACTAACAGAAGGAACCATCCCTGTGAGGCCAAGGAGCTCTGGGCTTCACCATGGGCAGAGGGCTTGGATGTTGTCTGGACCTGGGCAGCAGCAACAGAGTCTTCCACGTCCTGGGCCACCCGTCACAGCCAAGAACATTTGGGCAGACATCGGCCAGCAGAGACATCATCACACTCCAGCCCACACATCTGCAGGTGGTCAGGGCTGTGGGGACAGCTGTGACAGGAGTGGGAGGGCATGGTGGGGTGGCAGGGCTGGGACTGGGGCAGGGACATCGGGGCTCTGGCCTGGTGGGGTGGCAGGGCTGGGACTGAGGCAGGGACATCAGGGCTCTGGCCTGGTCCAGGCTGGCAGTGCCCACGCATGGGGTGGTGGTCCCCCCTGGAGCCTGGGGGTGAGGTGCCCGTGACCTGCCCCTGCCCTTCCCTGTGGGGCTGCAGGCTCTGGTGTTGGGGGCTGAGTTACCAATGCTCAGCATCAGGCTGGGCACACCCCAGCACCCCATGGGGACACCTGTAAGGTGCATGATCCAGGAGAGGTGACAATGCCAGGGAAGTGCCGGACTATGTCCCCACAGCTGCCCATGGTCCAGCAGCAATGTCCCAGCCTTGGCATGGAGAGTGCTGCAGATTGAAAAAAGGAGAGTGGTAGGGAGACAGATCCTGGGCCCAGGATCCTGGAGGAGAAAAGCCCATCTGGAGGCAGGGCAGGATGGCCAGGACACCCGGCGGCATTCCTGCGTGGAGCAGGAGGGAGCAGCAGCTCCTACTGCAGGCAGGACGAGGCAGGGAGGCAGGCAGCTCCTTCCCGTGCTGCCTCCTCACCAGCAGCCCTCAGGTCATGTTTCCAGAACTCCTCAGAGAAAGAATTGGAGGTTTTGGAAATGAAGATCTCCACAGGGTCACTAGGCTCTGCAGAAGGGCTCACCCCCTGACACTGGTGCCTGCGAGCGAGGAAGAAGCTCCAGCAGCACAGCACCTCTGGGGCACATACCCCGACTCAGGACTCAGATCCAGCCCTGCCACAGGCTTCCCAAACAGTGCATGTGGGCTGCGTGTGCCCGGGGGTCTCCAGGACAGTGGGGCCAGTTTGGGACAGGGCTGCGCCAGGGACATCGGTTTTGGTCAAACCCGTGGCCCCGGGTGGAGCAAGGGCCATGGGACCTGGGCAGGTCAGGATCCAGCTGTGTGGGATTCCAGCTGTGCCCTGGCAATCCAGGGCACCACCATGCCTGCCTGTGCCGGGGTGCAGCCCCTGGGTGCTGGCAGCCAGGGTAGAGCTGGCTCCTGGGGGGCTCAGTGTGCTCCCTGCAGGGCCATGTGCCCAGGGCCGTGTGCCCAGGGCCGTGTGCCCAGGGCCGTGCAGGCAGCCAGGGCTGGGGCTGTCCCAAAGCTGCCAAGCCGTCCACCCCACACACAGGGCTGGCCTGGCTCACCTGCTGCAGGGACAGCAACGGGGCAGGCCCAGAGGGGGCTCTGCCAAAAGTCTTATAGGGGTGACAGGACGTGCTTGAGCTCTGTGCAATGCTGGAGGTGCCCTGGCACTGCTCAGAGACACTGAAAGCTCTGCTGGCCTCTCCTGCTCCACACACACCACACACCACACACCACACACCACACACCACACACCACACACCACACACCACACACCACACACCACACACCACACACCACACACCACACACCACACACCACACACCACACACCACACACCACACACCACACACCACACACCACACACCACACACCACACACCACACACCACACACCACACACCACACACCACACACCACACACCACACACCACACACCACACACCACACACCACACACCACACACCACACACCACACACCACACACCACACACCACACACCACACACCACACACCACACACCACACACCACACACCACACACCACACACCACACACCACACACCACACACCACACACCACACACCACACACCACACACCACACACCACACACCACACACCACACACCACACACCACACACCACACACCACACACCACACACCACACACCACACACCACACACCACACACCACACACCACACACCACACACCACACACCACACACCACACACCACACACCACACACCACACACCACACACCACACACCACACACCACACACCACACACCACACACCACACACCACACACCACACACCACACACCACACACCACACACCACACACCACACACCACACACCACACACCACACACCACACACCACACACCACACACCACACACCACACACCACACACCACACACCACACACCACACACCACACACCACACACCACACACCACACACCACACACCACACACCACACACCACACACCACACACCACACACCACACACCACACACCACACACCACACACCACACACCACACACCACACACCACACACCACACACCACACACCACACACCACACACCACACACCACACACCACACACCACACACCACACACCACACACCACACACCACACACCACACACCACACACCACACACCACACACCACACACCACACACCACACACCACACACCACACACCACACACCACACACCACACACCACACACCACACACCACACACCACACACCACACACCACACACCACACACCACACACCACACACCACACACCACACACCACACACCACACACCACACACCACACACCACACACCACACACCACACACCACACACCACACACCACACACCACACACCACACACCACACACCACACACCACACACCACACACCACACACCACACACCACACACCACACACCACACACCACACACCACACACCACACACCACACACCACACACCACACACCACACACCACACACCACACACCACACACCACACACCACACACCACACACCACACACCACACACCACACACCACACACCACACACCACACACCACACACCACACACCACACACCACACACCACACACCACACACCACACACCACACACCACACACCACACACCACACACCACACACCACACACCACACACCACACACCACACACCACACACCACACACCACACACCACACACCACACACCACACACCACACACCACACACCACACACACACACACACATCCTGCTGCCCTCCTGCCCCACTCCAGCCCCCATCCATCAGCCCTCATGTCCCTCCCTGATGCCAGCAGAGCCGTGTCCCATTGAGGGGCTGTGCCCAGCTGCTCTTGGCCATTGCTGGGCACCCCAGCTCACCACAGGCAGGCTTTGGGGCGGGGAGCCCTTGGTGACAGCAGCTGTGCATCTGCCATGCTGACACCAAGAGCACCATTAGCCCTGCCAAAAGCCCACCTGGATCCAGGAACAGGGAATCATAGAACCATTCAGGTCGGAAAATACCTTTAAAATCATCGAGTCCAATATGAACCCAGCACCAACACCACGTTCACCACTAATCCATGTCCCCAAGTGCCACATCCACACATTTTTTTAATACTTCCAGGGACTGTGACTCCACCACAGCCTGTGCCAGGGCTTTACAACCCTTTCAGTGAAAAGCTTTTTCCTAATATCCAACCTATCCCCTGGCACAACCTGAGGCTCTTTCCTCTTGTCCTGTCACTTGTTACTTGGACCAACCTTCACCTCATTACAGCTCCTTTCAGCGAGTTGTGTGGAGCAATAATATCTCCCCTCAGGGAAGGCAGATCTGCAATCTGCAGCGACACACATGGATGGGAAACGTCTTCCTGTTCCCAGGACTCATCCCCAGGCTGTGCAGGGACCTTCGGCACCGCGGGGTGGGGAGCGGCACCCTCCGGGAGAGCAAAGGTCCGATCGGGATGAGCCAGAGCCCTGCACCGCCACCCACGCTCCAGAGGCAGGAGGTGGCAGTCACCCAGCACAACCCTGTGCACCCTTGGGCACCTTGGGAAGGTGAACACAGCCGGGGAGCACCCACGGGGCTCCGCCCGCAGCTGCCCGGGTCATCAGAGCTGTGCCGAGGTCTGGGGCTGCAGCTTGCACCCTCCCCTACTCACCCCCCCTTTCCTGCTGCTCCAGCTTAATCATTGCCCAGCTGTCTGGCAGGCAGTGCCGGCCGCTCCTGCCGTGTTTGCCATCGCCACGGGGCTGGGCAGAGCGAAGGGCAGCGGTGACAAACGGCAGATGAGGCACCCTGCCCTGCCCGGCCGTGAGGTGTCTGCTCCGCACAACGCAGGGCTGGCGGCGGCGACACGAAAGCAAACAGGGGGTGGATGTGCCCAGCCCACTGCCGCGGGCTGGACAGCGAGAACAAGAGCGCTCCTTGTGCGAGGCGGACACCGAGGGGCTGTGTCCCTGCCAGCCTCCCCTGCGAGCCACACACCCCCCGGCCACCCAGCGCCCCGGGACCTGGGCCGGGCACGGTGGTCGGGACGGGGGGCCCAAACTGACGGGGCCAGACCTCTGCCAAGCCACTGCCACCCCAGCCCAGAATATCCCGGGAGGGGGTGGGATTTCAAGAGTGATGGGCTTCCAGGCAGTGGTGGGCTCCCAGCAATGGTGGGCTCCCAGGCATTGCAGGCTTCCAGTGGGATCTGTGTGGTGGCATCCAAGCGATGCTGGGCACCCAGTGCTTGTGGGGCCTCACTGGGCTCCAAGCAGTGGCGAATTCCAAGGCATGGTGGGCTCCCATTGCTGATGGACTCCCAGGGGGTCACAGCCAGCCCAGACAGTGCCCCAGAGCCCACCCAGCTGGCCCAGCCAGGAACTTCCCTTTGCTAGGCCTTTCCTCAGCCTCTCCCAAAGACTCACGAAGTCTTTCCAGGCAGGACAGTCATCCAGCTTGGCAGGGCTGGGCTGAGCACCAGCCAGTGTCCCCAGACGGGCAGTAGCAGCCCATACTGGGAACGCCTGGGCACTGCTGGATGCAGGCTGGCACTGTTGGACCCAGGCTGGCAGCGGGGCACCATGCAGCAGCCAAAGAGCTCAGCATGAGCTGCTGCTGCCAGGAGTCAGCAGGGCAACAGTTAAGCCTGATTTGGAGGCTTTAGCACTGCCCACACCCACCAGGGAAAGCAAGAAGTGACACGGGAATCCCAGAAAAGCCTGGGTGGAGAGAAGAGGCACACCTTGGCAGGGCAGGAGAGGGCTGTAATTTTATTTGTGGCACCCTGAAGTCATCTGCAAACACAGGCACTCCTCCCAAGCCCTGGCTCCTGCAGAGCAGACAGTTCTGCAGCAGGCACAGAGCAGCTGCTGCCCTGCAGAGCAGCTGTCCCTGGGACGCCAGCACCAGGGAGGGCTGCCAGCACCAGGGAGGGACGTCAACATCGCGGCGGGACATCAGCACAACAGTGGGCTTGTTCCAGGTCGATGGCAGCAGCCCAAGCCAAAAGCCCAGCCTGGAGGTGCCCCAGCACACTGGGAAGAGCCAGCAGGCTCCTCCTGCCTTCCTCCAAGCCCAGGGAGTCCCAAAAAGCTAATGCTGGGCCTCTGCATCCCCAGCAAGGTGCCCCAGCACTGCCCAACTGCTGGAGCTGGGCCAGCCTTCTGCACTGGACCCATCTCTGGGATGCAGATGGGACAGGAGGTTGTGCCCAGCACCCCACAAGCCTGGCAGAAGGAACAGAATGGGGCTGGGAGTTTCCTGGCACCGAGATGTTAATGCCCACGTTCATGCTGTGCCATCAGGTACTGCCCTGTAGCACAGCCCAGCACTCTGCCATGCTTTGGCTGTCTTTTCTGTTTCTGTCCCTCTATCCCATGGGCAGAGTGGTGAAGAGGAGCAGGACACAGATGGAGTTCGGTGCAGGGTGCCAGCAGCATCCCCATGATGCTGTGGGAGGGGGGACAACTGACTTCTGGGGAAGTGGGTCCCTGTTCCAGCTGGAGGCTTGTGCCTGGCTCCTCTCCACTGCTCCAAGACAGTGACAATGATGTCCTCCTCTGCCACGCACACAGGGCTGCCAGCATCCAAACCTACCCATGAGCTGGTGGACACTGCCTGCACCTTCCCAGGGTGGAGGTTTCCCAGCACAGTGGGACTGGCAGGAGCTCTGTGCAGGATTGCAGGCTCACAGCCCTGCCCCATCTCCAGTGTATTCACTCTTTTGTGACATCTGTCCTGGCACATGTAATCCTCAGGGCTCCCGGGCCCCATGGCCCACCTGGCAGGTGCCCATCACCAGCACATCTGGCTGCAGAGTTCACAGGTAAAAAGCAATGTCAGTCCAGCCAGTGCCAGCTCTGCCAGGTGCCAGGGCAGCTTCTCAGGGTGCCCAGGCCAGCAGCCATGTCCCTGTGGGGTCACCTGGCCCCATCCCATGGTCAGCACAGCCTGTGTGTGCAGGGAGGGCCCTTAGGAGATGACACAGCAGCACTTGGGGCAGCAGGAGCAGCACCTACAGCAGCCACATCGCCTGCCAGCCCCCTGCTCCTGGCCCTTGGGTGGCTTGTCCAGGGTCACAGTGTAGAAGGAGGCAGATGAGTCCCCATTGGGCATCCTCAGGCTGGCGTAGGGGTTGTAGGGATGGGACCAGGACTTGTCCGTGGAGATGGCTGGGCTGTTCCAGCCATTAGCAAGGTCTGTCTGCTCCTCCACGCCATAGGAGGGCACGGCTGCGGGGTTGGCGATGATGGTGGGCTCATCTCTCAGGTAGTGAGTGATGAAGCTTTGCTTGAACTGTTCCCGTGGGATGTTGACACTGGCGTAAGGGTTCTCCACGGTGACTCCACGATCCATCTCCCTGCACCTTGTTAGCACACGTGGCCTGTCTGGCATTGCCCACCCCCTGCGGGACAGAGCCCCTGTCACCCCGGGGTGTGGGGGGTGTCAGTGCTGGGGTTGTTCTCACAATAGGGGAAGGGAGCCCCGGCAGACCCCACTGGTTTGGGCGCAGAGCTGTGCTCCCCACTCCCTGCCAGCCCCAAGGAACGCCCACAAGGTACACATGGACCCACCAGAGCCAGGAGGGGAGGCAGGAGAGGCAGGAGCAGGGGAGCACAGGAGGGGGTGCTGAGTGGGACACAGAGTGCAGGTAGGGCAGTGGGGTGGGGTAGGAATTTCTAGGGGGACGCAGAGCAGAAGGGAACGAGGTGGGGAGCAGAGCGGGAGGAAAGAGAGTGCCGGGGAGTCGAGAGGCAGACGGAAGATGGGATAGTTGGGATAGGGGGTTGGGGACGGGGCAGGCAGTGGGACATGGGGAATCGGGGCGGGGGGCGCAGAGGAGAGAGGAGGGCAGGGAGGGGAAGGGGCGCAGGGGGAGCAGGCAGCGAGCAGGCAGGACACGGGCAGGGTGGGGGCAGCGATCCCCCCGGTACTCACCGAGCGCGCGGCTCCGGCCGCTGCGGGGCCGCTCTGCCCCGGCTGCGCTTCCTCCTGCACGGACCGCCCCGAGCGGCGCCGCCCCGAGCCACCGACACACGGACGGACCGGCCCCGAGCGACACAGAGACAGACACACGGTCCCGACCGACTCACAGACAGACCAGCCCCGAGAGACTGGGGCAAGAACACCCCACACGCAGCATCCACCACACGGCACCCAGCACCCGGCACCCACACACCGCCCAGCCCCAACACTGGACATTGGCACAAGGCAGGGGCCACAAGGAACTGGGCACCAGTACCAGGCACTGGACAATGGGCACTTGGCACTGGGCACTTGGCAGTGGACAGGGACACTGGTCAGGAGGCACTGGGACCAGAACTGGACAGGGATATTTGGCACTGGGCAGGGGCAGGGGGCAACGGGAGTTGGGCACTGGACAGAGGCATTGGGCACCAGGCATGGCCACCAGTACTGAGGCACCAAACCAGCACCAGCCACTGGTACCAGGAACTGGGCACCAGCAGTGGCACTGACACCAGCACCACACAGTGCTCAGTGAACACCACACAGCAGGCAGTGCCACCATGCACTGTCACCACCGCCAGGACCGGGCACTGACACCAGGACAGCCACCAGTACCATCCGCAGGCACCAGCACTGTGTGCCATGCACTGGGCACTGAGCTCTGGACACTGGAACCACCACTGGCAGCACACTGGTTCTAGGCAGCAGGCAGGGACTGGGAGGGGGAAGCTGCACTCCACAGGTCTCTGGGAACCAGCAAACCCCGAGCACCAGGTGCTGGGCAGAGGGCACTGAGCACCATGGACATGTCCTGAGCACCAGGCAGGGGACACAAGGTCTGCACCCTCTGGCAGTCCTCAGGCCCCCCTGCCCCCATGGGCACCCAGGTCCCTGCAGCCCAGGGTCCCACACCCCCTGCCTGGCTGTGTCTGGCCTGTCCGGCCCTGAGACCCAAATGCCAGGGCTCTGCTGGGGTCCTCATCCCTGCAGCAGAGCTTGACTGTGGTGTGGCCTCGTGCCCCACAGCAGGACCTTTTCCAGGGTGGGTTCAGGGGGTTTCCAGGGCGCCGCTGGATGGTGACACACGCAAGGCTGGATGGAGTGAGGACAGGGCTGTGCCACAGCAAGGAGAGGGATGCTGGCACCCGTGCCAGTCCCTGGCACCACAAGTGCTGCAGTAGAAAAGATGCAAACATTCAGCACCATCCACCCTACCCCATCCATGTCCCTGCCGTGTGACCCTGCTGTGATGTCCTCAGCCACTGTCACTCTTCCCATCTGCAAGGCCCCCAAAGTGGCTTGTGCAGAGCCCCAACACCTTCCCACAAGCAGTTCCATACAGAACCTGTCCCTCCCTTGAGCCGCAGGGATGATGGGACAACATCCTCCTGGACAGGCTGGGGACAAATACCTCACACTGCACCTGAATCCTCCTGGGACTGAATTACATTTCCCACACACTTTGCAAAGGGAAAAGCCACTTCATTCTGGCCCTCCTTCTTGCAAGAGAAAATATTCCTCACCTGTCCTGAGGAGCAAAGGCTGCCAAGGCCAGCCCCTTGGCACTCATGGAAAAAGCAGGAGAGCTCCAGAGGGTGATGGGAGCCTGCCTGCCCCTGGCAGCACTGCCCCTGGGATGAAGCTGCCAGCACCTGCCTGCAAATCCCCAGCTCCCCTGCCTTCCCTCTGTGGCCAATCCCTCTGTCCCCGAGCCTGCTGGGCTGGCAGCTCCCAGAGAGCGGTTTCCCTGCAAGGAGACTAAGCAACATTCCAGGTGGTGGAGGGAAAGGAAGATGGAGGCCTGGGATGTTTTGGGGGGAGAAGCTGACCCTCCTCTACCAGTTCTAGCACTGAGAGGGGGATCTCATGCACTTTTGTACCTCATTTTCCCCTCTGAGGACTGAGAGTGGGGGTGCAGCACAGCATGTGTTGTGACAAACCAGCATCACAGCACACAGGTCTCAGGTTTGAAAGCTACAGAACTCCTGCACAGACTCTTCAGGGCTTTTCTGCCGCTGCAGGGTCACCTGGAGGAGAGCCACCAGCAGCCCTTGTCCCTTCACTGGCCTCCCTGCTGCCCAGTTTTCCCATCTTGAGCTGTTTCCCCAGAGAAAAACTCATCTATTTGACTAAGCAGGAATAGAAAAAGAGGCACCCTCCGCCCGGGTGTCCCGCGGTAACCCCAGCCCTGCCTGCCCGTGCCTGGCGTGTCCCTGCCTGCACAGGGGATGTCGCTGTGGCTCTCTCCAACAGCACTTTCCCCTTCCTCGCAGAGCCTCAGGACTGACTGGGTTTGTCTTTCAGCCCCAGATTTCCATGCGCAGCCCTGTTGCTGAACAGCTCTTCTTGCAGGCAGCTGCGAGGCCGCGCGTCAGGCACAGCCCGGCTCTGGGGGACCCTGAGACCCTGCAGCCCCCGCGTCCTCAGCGCCTTCCCTCTCCCAAAGGGTCACCTCATAGCAGCTCGGGCATTTTCGGATGGGGATACCGCACACGCTGCTGCCCGAGGCTGCAGACCGCCCCCAGCCGCTCGGAACAGAGTGCCAGCCGGGGTCTGAGCGGTTTCCACGCTGGGGATGTCTCTCAGCTCTCCCAGCATCCAGCCCTGGGAGCTCCCATGTCGCAGGCACCTCCTGCATACACTTGTTCCCTGCATGGCAGATCTGTGGCAGCCCCAGATGAGGAGAGGTCTCGCCAACCAGGAGCAGCAACCCTTAATCTGGAGCCTGAAGTTCAAACATTTTGTTTCTTGACAAAAAATTCTCGAAATAGAGCTCCAAGGGCAACACCCAGAAACCATGTGTTGATCCTTGGAGGGTTTATAGACGATGGAGGATCCTCAGGTGGAAAAGTTGCTGCACCAAAGCTCAAGCTGCTGGTTTGGAGCTGTTCCATGTGGGATTCCCCAAGCTGGCAGCCGGCAGCTGCTGCAGAGCTGTGTCCTCCTTGAGTAAATGGAAGAGCTGAACTAATGTGAGGCTCTTTGGAGCTTAAAACCAGCCTAATTTCCTGCAATTGTTTTCAGGGAGAAAGGAAATAAACAGAAAAAAACAACCAAAAGCTCAATGCCCACCCTGGAGATGTCCTGTGCTGGGGGTGATGGAGAGAAGGAGGTTCTCAGAGATGCCACACTACTTCCAGAGGAATGGTGGTTTGAGGAGGAGCTTGGGAAAACCAGGAGAAAGAGGGAAAAAAAGCCAACCTCTTTTTTTTTTTTTTTTTTTTTCCCTGGCTTATGACCTTGCTGGAAGCCTGAAAATGAGGGGGCAGCCCCTGGAGGGGGCTGGGTTCCCAGCATGGGCTGCAGGTGCTCCAGGGGCAGGAGCATCCCCAGCTGTGGGATATCTGCCAGGAGGAAAGTGATGGCCCAGGAATTCCTCAATCCCAATCCATGGGTTCTGGTCTCCTCCCAGCCCTACCACGGCAGGGCAACCACAGCCCCTGACCCTGTGTGACCCAGCACAAGCTGTTGGGAGTTTTTGCAGGATATCAGAAACTTCATGGATCACCTGGGATGCCTCAGCTCGCCGGTGTTTCACATACAGCAAAAGGCACATTTATTTTGTTAAACAAACAAAAAAAACAAACAAACCAGAAAGCCACAGGCACGTTGTGTTCCTGGGCCTCTTTCTGCTGGGGACAGTATTTGTGTGGCATCCCAGCTTTCCCAGTTCCAGCTCCCCCCAGTGCTGTCCGAGGCACCAGGAACACAAAACTCCTGAACCGACCCGGTCTGTAAGCATTTCCCTGGGGCTCCCGGGCCGTGCAGTGCCTGCCGCAGGCACAGGAGGGTGGTGATGCTCCTTGCAGCCCGTCGCGACCGGAGGATGATGAAGGGCGACGCCTCCTAGAGCGAAAGGTTTTGCCACCCGCCAAGGGGGCAGCTCGGTGAGCCCCCAGCGCAGATGGTGGCCGCTCACCAAACCTCGGGGGGGCTGAAGCTCAGGAGAGCCCGTGGGTGGCCGGTGTGAAGAAAGGACACAGGGAGAAGCTGGGCCAGTGCAGGCATGGGAGGGCAACCCCCAAATTCAGGCTGTGTGAAACACGTGTGGGATGATTCCCTTTGGGACGTCACAAGTCTCTCGCCGTGGGGCACAGCTGTGCGAGGTTTTCTTCAAGGTTTTTACCTTAATTCTCAACTGCCTCCTCATTAAAATCAGAGAGCAGCCCGGGGGTACGGAAGGAGAGATCATAGAAAGAGTGTAAGGCACCAGTGGGGTGAGCATCCCACAAGGGGAACCCCACGGATGTGTCACCAGCATCAGGGCTCAGCTGTCACCCAGTGAGGGGCTGCTGTGGGTATGAGGGTGCTGTGGAGGGGATCCCACTGGTGCAGGTCTAAGGGGCAATATAGGGACCACAGAGCAGGACCCAGGGATAAAACTGCCAGAGACAGGGGGTTTGGGGGCTCATGGAAGCTGCAGGATTTGGTGCTCTGTGCCCTTGAGCAGCACAGCCCCTCACTAACCCCCCGGGTGGGAAACTCCAGCACAAAATCCAGCCTGTGTCCCCAGGCCTGTGCTCAGCATCCCATGTGCAAAGACCCTTCCCTGCTCATCTCCACGTTTACCCAGGGCATGCAAGGAGTTTCCACAGCCCTTGGTTCCCTCTCGGGGAAAGCGATGTGTCCCAAAGGATGGCAGCAGCTTTTAAAGCCTAAATGGAGCCTGGAAGTGACCTGCCAAAGCTGCTTGGTGGGAGGGATTCCCTGTGGAGCCAGAATGTGTCCTGTCCCTCGGGTCAGCATCTGGGTGCACATGCTGGCCTGTTCTGGTCCTGGCACCCATCCTCCAGCAGGCCAGGTCCTGTTCTCTGTGCCAGCTCCCAGCGCTCAGCTCTGTGTGTGGAGGGGCAGCACAGACTCCTCTGCAGAAGCCTCCCGAGGCCCTGCTGCACACCTGCATGGCCTGCAGCACAGCACAGCCCCAAAGGGCTGGCAGCTCCTCAGATCCAACAGCACCCCTTGCCACCGCCATCCTGCTCATGCTGCGCTCTCCCAGTGACATCCCAGCCACCCTGCAGGCTCCCGGGTGGGGACAGGGATACACAGCGGGGGCAATGTGCTCGTGCCGTGCGGCAGGCGCTGGGCACCGTCCCCTGCCGGGCCCTCCCTGTGCCTGCGGGGACAGACGCTGCAGAGGCACGTCCGCGGTGCCCGGTGTGCCGGGGCTGCTGGGGCCCTGCGCTCCTGTCAGACACCTGTGCGGGAATGCTGAGCCGCAGAGCCCGAAGCCTTTCCAGATTAATGCCAGGCTCTTCCCTTCACAGGGGGATGCCACGTTCCCCAGGGATGATGAGTTGGATACACAACCCAGTGTCCAGGCTGGCACGGCCACATCGACATCACAGGAGTGGGCTGGCGCCTGGCCCACTGCCGGCCTCTCTCCGGGCTGCAGGAACCAGAGAAAAGCCAGTTTCCTTATCGCCCTCCCGCAGCCCCCCTCTGTCCCTCTCCCCTGCGGCTTCTGGCCCGGCCACCCCCGGGTCACGCCGGGGCTTGGCAGCGGCGTGGGGGAAGCGAGCATTGTGGCTGCCCACTGCGGCCCGGCTGGAGGAGAAAGCAAGGATTTCCTGGCCTGGAGCAAGTCCTTCCCGTCTCCTCCCAGCTGCCGAGAGCCTTAGGGCTGAGGGTGGGCTGTTCCCAACAGACTCTGGACCAGGAGCCGGGGGCTGCCCCTGCATTGAGCTGCTGCTGAATGTGCAAGGAAGCAGGAGGCAGCATGGATCTGGGCACTTCTATTGGCAGTGCCACAATCTCCCCCTCTGCTCCATCCTACCCATAAACAAAATCCCTGCTCAGGCAGAGCCTTTGGCCAGCACAGAGATGTTCCCCGTGGTGCTCGTGCATTCTCACTCACAATGTGGCACGGGGACAGCGGCAGCTGGGTGGCCTTGTGCCATTGCACAAGGAATTTAGGAAGGGCAGTTCGCCCGTTGCCAGGCTCAGCCCAGCCCCATGACAGGTCAGCACTGCGGGGATCTGTGTCCACGGGTCATAACCTGCAGCTCCCTGTGCGGAACCATGCAGCAGCGAACAGCCCGGCACGTCTTCCAAGGCTAAACCCTCACACAGACACCTGGAAAAGGGGCTGTAAGAGCCCCGGCTGGGACACGGGGTTGGGCAGCTCACATACACAGCCACGTTTCTTCCTGCTCAAATGTCACTTCTCCTTCCTGCGGAGGGAGCAGCTGAGGCGGGGGCAGCTGCTGCTCCCACCCTCGCGGGCTCCTGAGCAGCCACGTGGGCGATGCCGCAGCTTCCGCTGTGCCACCAACTTGTGCAGTGACTGCACCTGCCGATGGTTTTTTAGGACAAGGGCTGATTTCCTGCTATATTTCCGAGATTGAAAGTTTCCAGTCCTGGGGATGGCTGTGAAAGAAGGGCTGTCACTCATCTCCTGGCCTGCAATATCCTCAGCATTTTGCCATCCTCTCCTCTGGCCCCTGCCCCGGGGATGGATTAGGGATGGCACAATCATGTCCCAGTGAAGGCTCAGCCGTGGCCATCTGGGGCTGCTCTCCACTCGGGGAGCCGACAGACCCTGTGCAGCACCCAGCTCCCAGCTAAGCCCTTGGCTCCGGCTCTCTCCCAGTGGAGGTCTGGTTTCTGTCCTGCCGTCTGCTTGTCCTCCCTCGCACCAAACAGTCCCCGTTTGTTTGGCTCTCGCTGCCGGCTGGAGCCGGGGCCGCGTGCCTGGGCCGCCTGTGCACAACGGCTCCTTGTTCACCGCCTCCCTCCCCGCTTGCTCCTCGCCTGCTCTAGCAATTATCCCAATTAGCTGTGCCCTCTCCTTGCTCCCCAGCTGCACCACGGACCCTCATCCCTCCTGCTCTGCACCGGTGGCAGCAGCGCTGCTGTCCGGAAGGGGCGACCCCCGGGCCAGGGGGATGTGGGCACCGGGGCGATGGCTGCCACCTTCCTGGGTGGGAAACAGGCAGGCTGTGCAGAATCCAGGTATTTGTGGTCCATGCGGGGCTCTCTTCCATCCTCTTTGGCACTTGATGAGGATGAGGAAGATGTGCCTAACCTGTAGGTCCCAGGGTGCCACTGGCATCTGCCGCTGCACCTTCGCATCGCCTGGGTGGGTGCTGCCCGTCCTGCCCCAGCCGTACCGGGTGCCCCCCGACTCGCTCCCCGGGCGCGGGGGTGCAGCCAGACGGCTTCCTGCACACCGCGACCTTCATGCCACCGCGGCTGCACTATCCTCATCCTCCCACAGCCGCCAGCTCAGCCGGAGACGGAGGCGGGTGAAGCTTGAGGTTTCCGCCCGCTGACGAAGGCTGGGGCAGTGGAGGGGTCTTTCCACAGCAGTTTCCAACAGTGCCGTGCTCGGGGGCCACCTTCTCCTCTGCCCCCTAAGCCCACGAAGAAGCAGGAGTGCAATCCCTGCGGAGGTGCTGGACACAGGAGCATCCCTGGCGGCAGCGCCCAGCGAGAGGAGCAGGACCAGTTATTCCTGCGTGCTGACCGTGCCTCGTGCATCTCCCAGACTGGAAACCCCGGGCAGGCAAAGCCCCGGATTCTCTGCCGGTGGCCACGCCAGCCCCTCCAATGGTCACAGCAGCGTGTGAAGCCCCCTGCCAGCATCCCCGTGCTGCAGCCATGCGGGGACACAGCACCTTGGCAGGGCCATCACCAGGCAGGGCCAGCACCGGGGCTGCCACTCCCGGGATGGCTCCGAGCGCCCTGCCTGCGCTGACAGCAGCCCCGGGCTCCCGGGGTTTGATCTTTACTGCTCGAGCCGGGCTGTCTGCTCCCATTTGCGTCTGTCGAGGGAGGGATGGGAGCGCCGGGCTGGCGCAGGCTGGCAGCTCCGTGCTGGCACGCAGGCAGCCGCCGGGCAGGCAGCCCCTGTGCTGCTGCAGAGCCTCCTCCGCAGCCCTGCCAGCCCCAAACCCCGTGTGCAGATCAGGGTCCTGCAGAAGCCAGGGCTGGGTAAGCCCAGGCAGGTGGGGGGCTCCCAGGGACCCGGTGTGCCTTGCTGGGAGACAGCCCTCAGCCTTGAGCCTGTACCTTCAAAGCAAAACCCCTGAGCCTGCAGCCTCTAAACTGCCGCTTCTTCCCCATCCATAGGACCATGACGGCTCCAGAGCACCTGGGGGGGAGCTGTGGATGATCAGTGCCCTGCAGAGCTTCCTGTTCCCCCCCCAAAACACACACGTGCCCCCAGCAGGGACATGGCTCATGGTGGTCCAGGTCTCTCTGGTTACCCCTGTCTTGTTCTGGGGACACAGCACAGTCGCAGTGGCACCCGACAGCTCCCGCAGCAGTCTGGACATGCTGGGTACCCCTCCCCAGCTGGAGCCCTGGTTTCTGTTACATGGAACGGCCTCACCTCCCCATGTCACCCTGGCTCCAGGGCTGCCCTTGCTTCCCCACAGCCTACACAGGAGCACCAGGCTGCTGCAACCCCCATGTTCCCAAAGGTCTCCCTTCAGCCAAGGCACTGGGCAAGGAGCCCTCTCTGGAGGGAGCAGAGGGGAAAGACAGGCCTCAAGGTCCTCAGCAACATCCTGGCATCAGACATATTGGCCCAGGCTCTTGGACAGCTGGGGAAATCAGGGTGATGAAATCCCCAAGGCCAGATGATGCTGTCAGCCCCAGGGTACATCCCCAAGAGCTGGTGCAGCACCCCCCCATGCCTACCCCATGGGATGCAGCCCCTCCCAGGGACCCTCTGCCATAGGTGCCAGGCTCCCAGCTCCCATCCACGGCAACTCTGGGGAGTTCACCAGCTTGAGCAACTCCTCATGCCCAACCCATTCCCCTCTTCACCCGGCTGCAGCTCTCCCACCATACACTCAGACCAAGCATTGGCTCAGCTCCCTGGGCTCTGAGAGCAGCAGCAGATCCTGCTCCAGCAGCCCCCCGGGCCCCACAGCTTCTGTCAGAGCAGGAGCCATGCCCAGGGCCAGCTCTCAGCTGTGCACCCACACAACACCCCAGGAGGGTTACAGGCATGCAGGGAAAACAAAATCCTCAGCTCAGCACTCAAATTCACCCAACTGTCCCAGAATTGCATCCGTGGTGCTCCACGCTAGCATGGCTTGCCCAAGCTGAGCAGAAGGGCCAGCAGGAGATCTGGGGGTGCTGCCAGCTGCTGAGAGCAGGGATGGGGAGCGCATTGTGCCCTCAGGTCCTGTTGGGAGCACCAGGACAGTCACACTGAGACAACAGGATCCCACCACCTGCAAGCACAGCCACAGCCTGGAGCGTGGGGCTGTGTCCAGAGGAAGGGCAGCAGCAGCCTGGAGCCAGGCAGGACTCGGTGGGTGCCATCCACTGCCTTCGCGAAAGTTTTCCTGCAAAAGCTGAAACCGCACTGCAAAAACAAACCACTGCTTCAGTCTGGGCTGCTGTTCAGAGCTGCGTCCCCGCTGAGGCAGCGCCCGGGAAGGACGAGCAGGACTTTGGGCACCGCGGCACCTCGGTGTGCCAGGACCACCGTGTCCCAACGGGCACCTCGAGGGCACACGCGGCCGCCGCCGCTGCTCCTCCCTGACCCAATTTGTGCCTGGCCGCGGCAGCAGGCGAGCAGCGCCGGCAGGTTATGAGCGCCGGCCTCTCCCGGGGAGCCAGCACGGCAAACACTAAATGTCACCACAATTATAAGGCGCCTGCCGCAGCCCCGGCGTCGGCACCTGAGCTGCTCCACCAGCCCTGCACCCGCCCAGCCCGTGAAGGAGGCCTGGGACAGCGGCTGGATCCCAGCCCTGGCACATGCTCTGGTTTCTTCAGAGCCTGGAATCCCTCAGGCTCTGTTAAACCCGTCATCAGCTGGGCTGCACGGGCTGGGGGAAGGCCTCTGCAGAGCTGCCATTTCTATTTCTGGGCCAGCCCTGTCTTGTTTTCCTTGGACACAAGGTGTTTTCTAAAGGAAATGGGTCTTCCTTGCACCCTCTCACCCCTGAAATGCAGCTCTAGGTCTTTCTGGTCACCCCTGTCTGGGCCAGCAGTCCCTGGGGAGCTCCAGACCAACCCCCCCCCTCATTCCCCAGTAGCACTGCAGGACTGGGAAGGAGTTTCTGACACGGCTGTGCTGCTGTGGGGTCACCAACCAGACATGAACTTCTCCTTCTCTGGGGAGTCCATGGGACTGTGCCTACCTGAGGCTGGGGAATGCCTCAAATGAAAAAGGGGACTCTGATGGGAGTTGGGACCCCACTTGCCCCACAGGGCCTGTGGCTCAGAGTGTGGCCACTGTGTCACTCTGGACCTCGTGCAGGGCAGCTTTGAAGGACATCCCACCACTTCTCTGAGCCCTGGTCTACTGTTTGACCCTCAAACAGAAAACGATTTTCCCTGTGTAGATATACAGAAATACATCTGGAACTTCCCAGGTCCTTGCTTGTGGCTATAGATCCCCATCCTCTCTCCCTCCTTTCAGGAGATAACCATGCCAGTTCTTTTTTGGCAGCTGAGCAACCCCAGGTCTGCAGGCAGGGAGTTGGTGGGGAGGGCAATGAAGGTCACCACATGTGAGGAGAGAGGATGTGGTCCCTCTGGCCATGGCCCCTTGACCTCCCCGCAGCCATGTGCATCCCCCCTTCTCCTACTCCTTCCTCCTGTTCAGTGCACCACCAGCAAGGTGGGCCCCCTCTTCACACCCAGGGTTCATAGAGGTGGCCACAGTATTAATCACTAATAGTAAAAATAAGGATTAAACCCCTTGGAATCTGTTGGAGCTTTAGGAACATCTGTAACCTTCAAGCTGATCAGAGTACCACGTGTGCATCTCTAGGTTTGTGTGTGGCTTCAGATGCTTTGGGGATCTTCTGAGCATCACTCCTCTCATGGTGGGGTCTCTGTAGACAGCTGCAAGCCTAGAAATCAGCCCATGAAAGCCCCCACCATGGCATTAGGATTGTACTGCAAGAGCATCCGTGGTCAGGTCCTGACCACCACCAACCAACCCACACGCTGCTTTAAACAGCAACCAGGGATCAGCTCTGCAGCAGCTGGAGCATCCTTCAGCTACCAGCTGGCAACAAGAGACTCTGCTGCTTTCTTAGCAGTTATTTCAGTCGCATCCCTCCTTCAGAATGGTGTTTGCTCTGCCTGGGCAAGCTGCACAGACAGCTGCTCTGGTGGTTTTGGTGGAGCACTGTGGCCAATGAGAGCTGCTCTGCTTTCCTCCTCTGTTGGGGTCTGCGCTGGGCTGTTGTGGCCATCTCAGCCAGCCCTGGAGGGTTTCAGCCTGATGTGGTGCTGATTGCGGCACTTGGGGTTCCTTCTCCTGGTGCTCTACCCAGGGAAGGAGAGGCAGTCCCAAGGGGATGAACCCAGAGGATGAAAACACAGGGTGTGGGTACCATGTCCATCCCTCCCAGCCAGGCCAGGCCAGGCTGTCCCTGTGGCCCCAGGCAGCTGGGCAGGCACTGGTGCTGCCCCACACAGACCTGCAGACAAAGCTCCTCTCTGCAAAGCTGGGGATGAGCTCATGTTTTTGTGGGTGAATTATCTGTGTGATGAGTGATTCACCAGAGCAAAACAAGATCAGTGTGAGAAACAGACAGGATTTTGGGAAGAGGTGTGGATGTGTGCAGGACCCGGACAAGCAAACTTGGTGATGAGAACAACAAGGAACTAAGAAAGGTGGCCTGAGGTGCTGCCACCAGGACAGCATGGATGGGGGCCTGGATGTGGGACAGGAAGGTTTGGCACACATGGAGCTGTCACCTCGCCCAGGTGGGGTGGAAAGAAAAGCCTCAGGTGCCATCACAACACAAGGCTGACACAGAGAGAGAGAGCAGGGCATCCTCTCAGAACGGGTCCTTCCCACAGGTGCTAGAAAGGGCAATAAAATACTGGGCAAACAGCTGTGATGGATGACGGTGAGGAGGAAATTTAGGGCCGAATTATCTTCTGGCTTCACCATTCATCTCAGCAAAGCCTGGTCAGCAGTGTTACAGCTCCCAACACATGTAGATAGCAAAGGTTTCTAACTGATCCAGTCAAGACACTGGACAGGGATGAGTTTTGCAGAAAGAAGCTGTGGTTTCACACAAGGCCAACACCAGCTGAATTACAACAATAACCTCCCGATTATAAACAGCAAAACCTTGTTCATCTGGGACAAATGAGGGGAATCCACTGGCAAAGCGGCTTCTGCATGTCTGTCCAAGGAGAGCTGGACCCAAGGACAGCAGGTATAACTGAGCTGAGGAGCAGCCTCTGAACCCAAAAGTGTGCTTGGCCTGCTGACAAGGTGTCTGAAAATGGTAAAATACATCAGTGCTCCTTGTAAAACCCAGGAGAGCACCCATATCACATCAGCACAGCTCAGAAGGCATTCTGGGGGTATCCACATGCAGTCAAAATATGTACATTTATGATAACATCCAATGCAATGGGTTTTTATAAAAGATAATGCAACATGTATGTTTATATGCCAAAGTTAGGTGTTAAACCAGGAGTAAGAGACAAGACTCAAAGTCTGAGCCATGCAGGCCCAGGCAGAGATGGAAGGCCTGGGTTTTGAAGGATGAGATTATTTCTGTTTGGATAGAAAGCAGATATCTTGGTGGACCAACTCAGCAGAGGAGAGGGAAATCTCTGCATTGAGCATGCAAAGCAGAGGCAGAGCCATTGGGGCAACAGGAAGATCCCAGTGCCTTGGCACAAACACATTCGTATTCAGCAGAAAAGATGGCCAATGTAATTTATGATTATTTTTAAATAGAGCTGTTGCTTAACTCATGGAGTAGCAGCATAATAACATCGTGTAGCTGGGTCAGCACAGGGATGCCATATGAATTAATAACAGAAAATAGTTCATGCTCGCTCACTTCCTGCAATTTCCTCTGCTCAGTGAGCTCAAGCGTAAGATCTCAGCTCTTGCTATCTGCATCCAGGCACGTTAGCAGGGAAGGAGCACCTGACACAGGGAGGATGGGGAAGAGTAAGGGAATCCCTATTTAGTGGTGTTGGAGTGCCAGGCAGCAGCAGCCTCATACTGATTCCAGCCAGTGAGCAGATCAAAGAATTGCACTTAGAGGGACTAGAGGCATTCAAAAATCCCTTATGGGGTGAGACAAACTCAAAGATTAAAACCTCAGTCATTGTCAAGAAGGGAGCATGGATTTCCAGGTGGAGGTGATGCTGCAGGGTCCCCAGGGAGAAACACACTCTAGGGTCAGTCTGGCCTGGGAATAGAGCACAGCTGAGTCCTTGGGGTCCCAGGGAATCCTTCTGCCCACGTGGCTTTGGCCATCTCTTCCAGGTCAGGAAGAGATACACCTTGGTGAGATTTTTAGCATCGTTGCCTGAAGTGTGGGTGAGATGATCATCTATGGGCTGCATAAAGCCTGGCAGAGCTGTGAAATATGTAACTACCAGTAAATATGTATGTGAAATATGTAACTACCTAATATGTAACTAGCTGTGAAATATGTAACTACCACTCCTGTGTCCGTCTCACTGATGGCAGGGCCAGAGGACAGTGATGCTGTGAGGATCATGTGGCTGTGTGGACATGACACAGCTCCAGGACCACACAGACCCCTTGTTACCCCTTGTTAAAGGGACTGGATCTTTGTTGCAGCAGGGCTGGAAGGTCAACAAGCAGGGCTGGACAGTATAATCTTCAGGGAGGGCATAGAAATCCAGGCAAAATACTGGAAGAATATAAAAATCTAAAAAACAGCAATGGGCAACACGAGTAGGGAAACCCCAGCAGCACCCAAAGGAGCCTGGTGAGCCTCCACCAGCATCCTGCTCCAGCCAGGGCTGGCAAGAGTGGTGGAGTGAGTTTGCATTGGAGTGTGGACATGTCTGGGTCACTGACCCTGGGGTCGGGGCATGAGAGCTGGAGGGCTCTGTGTGGGGCTCCCTGCTCATTTTGTCCTTTTGCTGTGGGGTCCCCATTCTGGAGGCACTCACAGCAGAGGGAAAAGGCAGCCTGGCCTCTAACATCTGCCAGGGGACATCCACGCCTCTCACATCTGCAGGAGCCAGGAAGCATGGATCAGGAGTCCTCTGCTCAGGGCACCTTGTTCCCAGCCTGTGGGGTCCTGTCTGCCTGTTCCACTGTGGGGGTCACACCAGCAAGCCCATGGCCATGAGTGATGCTCCCCAGTGCTCTGCAGGGACCTGTCAGCATTGCTGGGACCCAGCAGCCGTGTGACCCCTCCACCCTCCACACTGAGCCCAACGTGTCCCCAGGGACCAGTGAGCCCTTGTGCCCAGGTGCCCCGGAGCTCAGCAAGGACTGAGGGGATGTCAGGGGACACCCTCTGCTCCCCCAACAGCCGATGGCCATGGAACCCAGGGGACACAGTGGGGTCCATGGCTGATTTGGCAGTGGCAAAAAGCAGTGCTGTGGGAATTCCTGGCTGTCCGACCTCTTCCCAGCCCCGGGGGCTGCAGGGGCTGCTGGCAGGGACCCGCTCCCCGATGCTCCCCCTCAACCGCGGCCCCGGAGCGGCACCGCGGCCGCGGAGCCGCTTCCAGCGAAGCTGATGCTGAGTCACCGCGGGCCCCTCGGAACGACCCGCGGGGACCCGGCCGGCGGCGGGAGAAGGAGCGGGGCCGCAGGGAGGCTTCGGGAGCGGCTGTGGGGAGAGGGGGTGTGCGGCAAGAGGGGATGTGGGGTGGGGAAGCGGGATATGTGGGACAAGGGGAGACGGTTGCGGCAAGGAGGACTGTGCGAGGAGGTGGCTGCGCGGGGCGGATGAAGGGGTGCGGGAGGGGGAGGGCGCAGGGCAAGCGGGGTGCGGGGCGGGGAGGGGGCGTGCGGGGAGGTGGGGGTGCGGGGCGGGGTGGGGGTGTGCTGGGCGTCAGGCGCTGCGGCCGGCGGGCCCCGGCGCTGCTGAGCGAGAGAAATGTGAGGCGGCTGCACCACTGCGGCGGCACTGCGGGCGGCGGCGGGAGCGCGCAGCAGCGCCCGCGCCGCCGGGCCCCGGGAACGGCGGGCACGGAGCCGCCGCTGCCTGCCCGCTGCTGCCCGCTGCTGTCTGCACCTGCCGAGGGGCACAGGGGGCCCCGGCATCGGCCCCCCGCAGCCTGCGCTGCCGGCCGGGGGTGTTGCATCAGCCCCGCGCCGAGCCGGGGTCCGCGGCCGGGGGCGGCGGGGGGAGCCGGGGAAGGGCACGAAGTAGCCCCCCGGAGCGGCAGCGGCGTTACCTGCCGGCTCCCCCGGACGCCGGTCCCCGCTGAGCATCTGGAGCAGCCCGGCGCCGCCAGCCCCGGCCTCTGTGCCCGGTCCCCTCCCCGCGCCGCCGCCGCCGCCGCCGCGGCCGGAGCAGCCGGCGGGGCCGAGGGGAGCGAGGCCGGGGGCGGCCCGGCCGGCCAGGACCATCCCCGTGGAGCTGCGCCTGCGAGTCGCCAGCATCCCCGGGGAGCCGCGCCTGGCCAGGGCAGCGCCGCATCCCTCTGCCTCTCCGATAACCTCCGCCGCGCGGGCCTGCGGAGCCGCACAGGGCTCGGAGCGGCAGCTGGCGGCTGAACTGGGACCCCTGCCCGGGGCCAGCACAGGTAACGGCGGGCAGGGGCGGGGGGGTCCCTCTGCGGGAGTGCGGGAGCGCACGTGTGTGTGTGCGGGGAGCACTTGTGTGCACAGGCGTGTGCTCGGCGGGGCTGCGATCGTGGGGCAGGGACGTGTGGGGCTGGGGATTGCGGTGGGAGGTTGGGGAGGGGAGGGTGCTGGGGAGGTCTGTGTCGCCCCCGAAGTGATGGGAATGCAGGGTACGGCGGGGGCCGTGTCACCCCAAGTGATGGGGTTGATGGGGGGCTGTGTCGCCTCAGGGGCGGTGGGGGTGCGGGGTGCTGCGCCAGGGCTGTGCGTGAAGGGGTGTGACAGAACGAGCGTGGGAACGCGGTGACAGTGCGTGGCACTGCTGACCACCCGGATCGCTGTGCTCGTGGGCGCTGCGGGTGACTGTCAAAGTGAGAGCTGCAGGCAGAGCCCCCGGGGCTTCTGCTGTGTGCGGGAGGGGCAGGAGGGAATACATGCTGCTTGTGGGATGCGGCGTGCAGGATGTGGGGTGCAGGATGTGGGCCCGTGATGGGGAATGAAAGAGGCGAGGCCTCCCTCCGCAGGGCAGGATGCTTGTGGGACCCCAGTTCTGCCAGGGCACGGCCCCCGGGACACCCTGAATGGGGCTGGGCAGGGATCCAGCCCACCCTCCTAGACCTCAGGCACCCGGGGCTGAACCCCCATGGCCTCTCTTCATCCCCAAAGGCTGCTGCTGCTGCATCCAGATGGCCCCCTCGGGCCCCCTCCGCCAGGCCTGGCAGTGCCCGGCAGGAGCAGGCATCCCTCTAACAGGATTTGCAGCATGATGGAGGAGAGCGCCTTCGCCCTCCTCGGAGGAGAGGCGGGCTGGAAGCAGGGGCTGCTGAGGGAGAAAATGGCCTCGGGCTGGCTACATGCCCCCCATCTCCTGCCCGCAAACGTGGCCTGTCCTCTCCATCAGCTCCGGGACAAGGGCAGGGAGCTGGGAAGGGGGGGAGAGGAAGCTGGAGGGAGGGATAATAGCAGGGACAGATCAGGAGCAAGCGATGGAGGTAAAAATAGATCCACTGAGCAGAGGAGGGGCTAAACGTGAGAGAAAACCCTGAGCAGAGGCAGGTCGGTGAAGGAACCCCTTCGGGAGGAGCCCTGCAGCCCAGCGGGGCTCTGGGGGACCTGCCTTCCCACCCTCAGAACAGAGGGGGGTCCTGGGACCCCACGCTCAGGGCTGCCGAGGGAATGCCTGGGGCATGCTGCTCGCTGCTTCCCATACCTGCCTGCTCCCACTTCCGCAGCCCAAGCATGCAGGCGGATGGACAGGACCTGCAGGGCTCGATTGCCAAATTCCCAGGATGCAGGTGGGCACGCATCCCGAGAGTGCTGGCAGGCAGTAGATCCCTGAAGAGCCTTAGATCCAACCCCCTCTCACTTTTCATTTCCAGCAAGCACGAAGCTGAGCTGGGGACAGAGGTACCACCAGCGACCGAGGGGACAAGGTGTGTGGTGTCCTGGCCACAGCCAAGGTGAGCTGCCTTCTGGCACAGGATGTGCCCTGAGCCCCTGCCTTGAGGGAGCTGCTGGTGATGGCAAGTGGGAGAGCCGGGAAGTCAGAGCAAAGGAATTTGCAAACACATTCTTCAGAGCCACGAGGATCCCACTACATGTAAACAGGAATAGAGGCTGGGCTGGGGCGAAGTGAGAGCTGCCTCCACTTCTGCAAGACCCTCCCTGGACTCACCTGCCCTGGGCAGTGCCCAGTGCCACTATCCCCAAATTACTGTTTCCGACTGCAGCTGATCCACTGGGGGAAGTGGCAGCAAAGGCAAAGAGCAGGGCTGCTGAGTGACTGCCAATGTCACATTAACATCCCAGCGAGGCTGCAGGGAGCCAATGCTTTGATCACCTGCCCAAGAGCCTCTCGAAGCAGGCAGGATGCCATTGTGAGTGCTGCCTTTTCCTGCCTGCCCCAGCCTCGTGCCTGGCACCCTCAGGGCTGGCTGCAGAAGGGGGCGCGGGGCCCGCTGGTGCTGCCCCATCTCCCCAGGATGCGTTCCCGCACCAGCTGCTGCTCCCTGTGCTCCTGCTCTGCGACCAGACCGAGATTGAAAGCTCAGCAGGCTGCCAGCATGTTTTAGCCTCATGCAGGCGTCCCTCAGAGACCCCACAGCAGTGGACAGTAATGTGAAAACAATACTCATGTCGTGTCTGAAAGGGCAACAGGTCATCATTAAAATGGAGGCGATGAAAATCATCCACCCGGAGAAGTTCTCAGAGCTGCAGGCGTCGCAGCCGCGCTACGCGCCCGCCCCACGCCGCGAGCCGCCCCTCGTGGCCAAGCGTGCGTGGCCCTCCGAGTCCGAGATCATCGTCAACCAGGCGTGCGGGGACATCCCTGCCTTGGATGCCACCCCTGGGCCCCTGCCGCTGTCCCGGACTCCCCCCCTGCCGCGGCGCGAGCGCGGCTACCAGGGCCAGCGCAAGGGCAGCTCCGAGGTCTGCTACCACCGGCAGCCGCCGTCGGACGAGGTGATCGTCAACCAGTACGTGCTGCACCCCTCCACGCCCTGCGAGCCCCTGGAGTGCCCCACCTGCGGCCACATGTACAACTTCACCAACAAGCGGCCTCGCATCCTCTCCTGCCTGCACTCGGTGTGCGAGGAGTGCCTGCAGATCCTCTACGAGTCCTGCCCCAAGTACAAGTTCATCTCCTGCCCCACATGCAAGCGGGAGACCGTCCTCTTCACTGACTACGGGCTAGCGGCGCTGGCCGTCAACACCAGTATCCTGAACAGACTGCCGGCCGAGGCCTTGGCTGCCAACCCTGTCCAGTGGAGCAGCGACACCGACCGCAGCTGCTACCAGACCTTCCGCCAGTACTGCGGGGCCGCCTGCACCTGCCACATCCGGAACCCGCTGTCCTCCTGCACCATCATGTGAGCCCCGCGCCCCACCCGCTCCTCCGCAGCGGGAAGCGGCGAGCGGGGAAGCGCAGCCAGCGCCACGGCCAGTCCCCTGTCCCCTCTCTGCAGTGGCACAGCCAGGGAATGCTCAAATACTCACCATGGCCAAGGATGTGGGACTGGTGTCCTTACCAGCACTCACGGGGGGCAGTGGGCTTGCTGGGACCTGGCAGCAGCCCCCTACTCACTAGTGGTGCCCAGGGAGAGGGACACTGGCATGGGGAGCACATCCAGGGTCTGCAGCTCCCCTGGCCCTGCGGCGGGTGCTCCCGTGGTGCACTGAGCATCTCACCGTGCTCCTTCCCCGGGTGCCCCTCCCTCCCCTCTCCCCGGCTCTCCCAAGAGCGGACGCTGGGTCCCGGCTGGAGTGACACCCTCCCCATCGCCCCACAGCCGGCAGCAGCAGCACAAGGAGCCCTGGAGATGCATGGTCCCACACTGGGCCACCCTCCCAGCACAGGAAGTGACGACAGGTCCCCAGTTGCTCCCTCCACCCCTCTCTGTAAGTTATTTGCCAAAGCTTTCATCTCAGTGGCCACGCTGCCATGCGTCCGAGTCTCAGTAGCCACACCAAGCCGCCACACCGGCCCCTCAGATGCCAGCAGACATGTCCTCCGCAGGCCCTTGAGGAAAGCTGCACTTTGTCCTCGTTTTGGAGGATTCTTGTTTTCCCCCCTCCATCCCCAGCCACCCCATCCCAGGCCAGTACGTGTTCACAAAGGCATTGAGCTGTGCCCGTTCTCTGCCCCTTCGCCCGGGACCCACACTGATGCCCCATGGGATGACTCAGGAGGGTGGTACGGGGTCCAGTACCCCAAAGTGCTGACTCCAGCAAGGGGATTTGACTGGGCAGGGGACCGAGGTCTGGCTCCTGCCCACAGTCCCTTCCCCAGAGCAGCACCTCTGCTCTGACCCCTGTGCAGAGGAGCTGGCATGGCAGCAGCCCCCTGTATACAGTCTTGCTTTCTCCAAAGCACCTGGAGGGGTAAGTTTGCTGCCAGAAAAGCAAAAAAAAAAAAAAAGAAAAGCCATAATTTTGGGTGCTCCCATGGGGCTGAGCACCACAACCCGACATGGCCATGGCACCAGGGGCACATGCTGCCCAGTCCCAGGGCGCTGGGGCTGGGTGAGCCTGAGGGGCCCCAGAACCCTGCAACCTGGAAGAAACAGCAGCCCCTGGCACTGTCCAAAGCCCAGCATCCATCCAGGGAGAGGGGCCAGTCCGTGCCCCGTGGTGTCCCGAGGGAACGGGCGAAGCCGCTGGTGCAGCCCCAGGACTGTTCTCCCCCCAGCGGAGGACGGCGCCGGTACCGTCTCTGTGTTGCCCTGCCAATGTCTCCCGCTGCTGGTTGTGACCATGATCATGTTTTATACCCGGCCTTGTTCTGACCCCCATCAGTCTCCCCAATAAAGATTATATTGGAACGAAGACCGAGCTGGAGTCCCGGGGTGCGTCACTGCAGGCAGGAGTGGGGTGACACACCAGGATGTGCCCTGGCCCTGCTCCATCTGTGGGGCAGGCTGGGGGGCGATATCCAGGTTACAGCTTTCCCCTGGGCTGGTACCTTCTCCTCCAACCTGGCTTTCAGCTCTGATGGAGTTGTGTCCTCTCCCTGCCCAGCCCCTGCACGTGGCTGGGCACCTTCGGGACCCTGCCCAGCTTGGCAAGGGGTCCCCAGCCACACCAAGAGCCCTCAAACACCTGCTGGATGTCCCCTTTCTCCCCAGATGATGTGAGATCATCCTGGGGTGATGGTGTTTCTATCCCGATATCGGAGGGAGGGAGGATGTGCCATTTTCTGGCACCTACTGTTGAAGGGAGCTGGGCAGGGAAATGGGCAGGGTTGGGCTCCCCTTGCCCTGCTCTGGTGAGGCAGCTGCACCCATGGGCCCCTGCCCACACCATTCCCACAACATGCAGGAACTGCCCTGGGGCTGGTGTGCACCTGGCAGCACCAGCACACGGCACCCACTGCCTGCCCCAATGGCCCCCAGGGTAACTGGGATGGGAGCTCCACAGCTGGAGAGCCAGGAATCTGCAGCAGAAGTAGCTGGGATGATGATCCCAGGACAACGCAGCTCCCCAGGGCAAGCTGTACACACGGCTGGTGTGGGCACAGGCTGGTGCGGGCGGGACCAGTGCCAGCCCCCAAATTTCCCTGCTCCAGGAGCAGTAACTGTCTCTGCTCTCTGCTCTGGGCCAAGGTGGAGCATCTGCTTCCAAAGCAGCAGCACATCCAGGAGGGTGCAAGGGTGGCTGCAGACCCCCTTTCCTTGTGTGGTGGTTCCCACCCCAGGGGGGTTTCTGTGCCTGGAAAACAGAACCCCCTCCCCACCCATGGGTGCTGAATTACAGCACCAATAATGCAGCCGGTGCCTCCCCTGACCCTGAGGATGCTGCAGCTGTGTCCTGTCTCCCTGTCTTTACCAACATCCCCATCCTGCACCCACATTCTACCATCCTTCATGCAGCCTTGGCATAGTGTGGGGGTCTTCTGGTGGTTGCAGCAACTCCACACTGAGCCAAATTATGCAGCTGCTTGTGGGAGTTGGGGCAGCCCCACATCCAGGATGTGCATCTCCATTGCCCCAAAGGCTCATGCCAAATCCAGGATAAAGAACTCCGACACCCCAAAAGCTCATATTCTATCCAGGCTGAGCATCTCTGTCCCCGAAGATACTGAAGCTGTGGACCAGCAAGACCAGAGGTGGCAGCAATTTTGCCCTCAGTAGGGATTTACCCTTTTTATTATATAAGGACAAAGGGTACAACGTGTTCTCCCCTACCCTTGTGGCACCTCTTGGGCGCAGAGTAAATTTAAAACTGCTAATTTGATTTTGAGTTGCAATTAAGGAAGAAATAGGGCCTTTCAGGAGTAAGTACTGGGTGAGAGCCCATTTCCCCTGCCCTGTTAACCTTGAATAAGCACTTACTGAAAGAGGGGCCAGGTTTGTTGCAGAGAACAGGGACATGGGGTGGTGCCAGCCCTTGTGTCACAGATGCGGGTGAGTTTAAAAGTCTTTCACATCCTCTAAAATGCTCCCTTGGCCATTCTGAGCTTTGTGCCTCCATGCTAAGTT
Source organism: Nicator chloris (assembly GCA_013400495.1). Taxonomy (NCBI): domain Eukaryota; kingdom Metazoa; phylum Chordata; class Aves; order Passeriformes; family Pycnonotidae; genus Nicator; species Nicator chloris. The sequence continues at coordinate 255,528 of WAAE01015020.1, forward strand.
TTTAAAGATCTCCAAGTTCTACGAGCTGCTTAAGCATGGCCAGGACATTGCTGCAGGACCAGGTTTGGCCACATGAGAGCAGAGATGCTCCCAGGTGTTCCCAGGTGAGCTGGTGTAAAATCTCCTCATTTTTGTAACAATTGTCCCAGGCTGGGATGAAGCTCTGGGGTCTCCCATTGTCCAGTTTGGCTCGTGATAGGGGAGGGGATGTGGGGAGGTAAATTGCTCCTGGGCGTGACCCTTTTCCCAAATGTCCTCATTTTAGGTGGGAAGAACCAGGATCGGGCTGGTTTGGGCTCAGCCTTTGGCATGGGTTTAGGGTATGGTGTTTGCCAGTCATTCTCCCCAGAGTTAAGAAGCATTTGGACAATGCTGTCAGGCACAGGGTGGGATTGTTGGGGTGTCTGTGCACGCCCAGGAGTTGGACTGGATGATCCTGATGGATTCTTCCTAATCCAGTGTATTCTGTGATTCTGTGAAAAGCAGCCCCTGCAGCCCAGCTGCTTGGTGCCCGGGGTCAGGGCTGGGGCTGCTCTGCTCCTGCAGGGGACAGTGGCAACCCTGCGCGGTGCCCGGCCCGGTCCTCATGGGCCCCCATCCTGCCCCAGAGGTTGCACAACAGGACCAGTTCCCCATGGATGCAAGCAGCGGGAGGATCCCGCCGCGGCGCAGGCGAGGCTGGGCTGGGCGATGGGGTAGCGCCGTGCCCGGCTGCGGGGAGGTGGCTGAGCACCGCGATTGTGTCCTCCTCGAGGACTCGCAGCTTCAAACCTCGCCCCGGAGTGGTCACACCCCCAAACAGCCGTTTCAGCGGAGAGGAAGCTGCTTGCGAAGTGCCAGCACCCGCTTTCACAACGGTGCAAGCCTGCAGAGACAGGGTAATGGGTGGTGGCACGGAGCCTGAGAGGCTGTGACAGGTCCCCAGGGCAGTGCTTGCCCCACGGCTGGGGAGGGACTGCTGAGCTCAAGAGCTTTCTCGGGGTCAAATCCGGGAGAGGGCCGCAGGCACCAGCTCCTGCTCACTGCCCAGCTCCATGTCCCCTCCTCGTGCTGGCCCCATGGCTTCTGGCCCTCTGGTCACGCTCCCCAACGGGCGCAGGATGGGGACATGTCCCCAGAAGGGGCAGCTGAGTGGAGACAGGAAGGTGCTGCTAGTTGTGGGGCAATTGGGATGGGGATGCATCTGGCCAGAGCAGCACCCAGGTGAGACATGCCGGGCTGCGGTGGGAGAAGCCAGGAGGGAATGGGCAGGTCCCTGCAGGGATGGGGACAGCCAAGTCACCGGTCTGGGGACACCACATCACCTGGTGCCAGCAGGTCGGTGATGCGATAAAGCATTTGGGCTGGTGCAATGAGGTGTCAGGGGCTTGGGAGAGGGGACAGGGCTGCAAGTGGGGAGGTTGGGTGTGTTTGGGGGCCTGTGCTGGAAGCTATGCCCACAGCAGAAACCCTGCACCAGCCCTGGGCCAGCCCTGTCAGCCCAGCCCTGCTCATCATTATCTCGGGGTGCTAAATATAACCCAGCCCTGGGAGTGGACATTGCAGCCAGGCTTCACATCACCCACAGGGTACATCCCACACCACAGCCCCCAGGGACCCCCTTCTTGGGGGGATGGCGGTGCCCTTCAGCTTTCAGCATCCAGAGATGCCAGCAGCTGGCTCAGGGAGCACGGGAGTGCTGGGAGAGTCCCGTGAGGGCAGCTCTGGCCTGGTTCACCCGAACACCCCCACACAATGTAGAGCAGGGACATGAGACTCCCACATGGTGACAGGGCCCCCCGGGTGTCTGAGCTCCCCCTCCCCACAGGCTCCATGGAGCCAAAAATGCCCCAGCCAGGGCTGAACTGGTGCTTCTCCTGATGGAGCTGCTCTACTTCGTATAAATAAATATTCCTTGGTGCCACCAGGGCTGGGGGAGACCAGCCTGCTTCTGCCTGCTGACCTGACCTGTTTTGGGGTGCCCTGCTCCTACTCAGTGCCTCAGCACTTTGCCAGAGCAGCCCATGGCAGCACTGATGCTGACTGCCACCAGTGTCCTGGCAAAGCCCACAGCCCCAGTCTCTGCCCTCCTGGGCACAAGGACACCGGTTTTCTGTGGGGCTGTGTGGGCACAGCAGTGCTCACTGGCTTCACACTCCCCCCCCCCCCCCAGCTTCTGGGCAGGAGAAAGGGGAAGGGGGTGGGGAAACTGGCACTCTGTGGTCTGTTCCCCACAGCCACAGCCCTGGGGAGGTGCCCACGGGCTGTTTCCAGGGGAGAAGGGCAAAGCCAGGACACGGGGATGGTTGCACAAGCCCAGCACAGCCAGGCAGGAGTTCAGGGCACAGCAGTGTCACCAGCCCCTCAGCAGGGCTGGGCTGAGGGGGACGGAGAGGTGTGACAGCACAGGGAGGGGGGAATTGGCCTGGGATCAGCACAGAGCCTTGGCAGGACACCCAGAGGAGGCCAGCAGTGACAGACTGCTGCACATTCCAGGCTGTGGAGGTGGGTGTCAGCATCCCCAAAATGGAATCCTGGGCAGACCTTGAGGGTCCGACAACTCCCTGCCACCCACCACCAGCCCAAAGGTGGCTGAAAGCCTGGGAGGATCCCCATCCCTGCCCTCTTGGGGTACAGGTTTCCCCAAGGAGTGTGGAGGAATAAAGGTGCAGAGCAGCCACACTGTGACCCAGACATCACCTGGGTGGCGTGTGGCCCCCACACAAGGCCAGCAGTCAAAAGCAGAGCCCAGATCCTACACACCCCTGGGACACTCCTGCTCCATGGCAAGTCCCATGTGGGCACAGCCCCAGTGCCACTCACCACAGGTTCCTCCTCTCGTGTATGGCAGTGACAGAGCCATGTTTGCTCACTTATCTCCGTGAAGGGCACAGTCTGAGCACGGGCTGGCACGGCTCTTGGTGGAGCACACACCCCTTGTAGGGTGGCTGGGGACCACTGGCTGTGCCCATCCCCTCCTTGTGTCACTGCTGGGCCCCAAGGGGACATGCTCAACACAGGCACTGAACTCAGCTGGACATGGCTGTGGTACAAACACAGGTTGTATTTTCAGTCCATCTGTCCTGGGTGCAGGTGGCACAGTCCACGGCACAGCCCATGGCACAGCCCATGGCACACTCATGGCACACTCATGGCAAAGCCCATGGCACGGCCAATTGCACAGCCCACGGCACAGCCCTGCTCTGCCTGCAGAGCCTCTCTGGTCCCCAGTCCCCAGGCCAGGGATGTGCCCCAGCACAGGAAGGGCTCCCACTCCATCCGCCCCTTGGCTGTGGCAGTGATGTGTCACCCGGTGCCCCGGTGCAGGTGATGCCCAGCTCCAGGGTCGCCTCCCTCTGCTGCCTGCTCCTGCTCCTCTGCTGCCTCACCTGCTGGGCTCACTGGCAGTGCCAGATGTCCCAGGCACCAGGGTCACAGGCTTGCTCCCAGCTGGCACTACAGCCATGGGCAGAGCCGGAGCTGGGTTCCTCTCCCCATGGACACTCAGCCTCAACAAAGCCAGCGCTATTTGTCGAGGATAAGGAAGAGCATGACCATGAGGACGATGGGGAGGAAGATGAGGAGCAGGCTGAGCATCTCTGCCGCCAGCAGCAGCACCAGCAGCAGGAGGTAGCAGCAGCGGCAGCGCCGCTCCAGCCGGGCCAGGGCACGGACCAGGCAGGGCGGGTATCGCACGCAGGGCAGGCACCCGAACATGCGGCTGGTGTGGAAGCGCACCTGGAAGCGATGCTCGAGGGCGCCGGCCAGGCCCGGGCGCCGGGGCGGCAGGGCAGGGGGCCGGGAGGTGGCCAGGGCGCCGGGGGAGCCGGGCTGGGCATGCAGCAGGAGCAGCTCCTCCTGTAGCTTGCAGATCTCCCACTCCAGCATGGGCGTCTTCTGGCGGCAGATGGGGCAGCTCACGCGGCCAAACTCGGCGCCGGGGGCCGTGTCCATGATGGCCCGCAGGCAGGCGCGGCACAGCCCGTGGTTGCAGTTCAGCACGGCCGGCTTGTGCCGCTGCTCGTCGTAGGGCTCCGTGCAGATGGGGCACTCGTCCTCGCTGCCCGCCAGCACGGGGCACGGCTCTGCTGCCACCGCCACCCCATTGCTCGATGCCTCCTCCGCCTCGCCGAAGAGACTCAGGATGGAGCTGGAGACTCTTTCGGAGCTGGGCGATGGGCTCTCCCCGCGGAGCGGGACGGGGCCGGTGGTGTCGGCAGCGGGAGGGGTCTGCCCCGCGGACAGGGAGGCACCGTGGTCAGGCGGGCCGGGCAGGAGCGGCTCCCTGGCATCCTCCGCCGGTGGCAGCTCCCAGCATCCCCAGGCAGCAGCAGATGCCTCTCCACAGCGTCGGGGCAGCTCCCCGGGGTCCCCCGACCCCACAGTCTCGCTCTCGTCCCGCCGCCTGGTACGGCCTTCCCCACCGGCCGTCTGCACCGGCGGCGGGCCAGGTTCTGCCTTCTCGCCCGCCGCCGGCTCCATCAGGGTGGCCAGAGCAGCTCCCCCCGCGCCCACCGGGGCCCCTCGGGGCTGAGTGCGGGACGTGGGAGCTGCTCCAGGGCAGGAGGCTCCTTCAGCGAGGCTGCCTGAAGGGTTTGAAGGCAGCAGTATCCGCAGAGAGTCCCAACATCCCTCCGGTGCAGTTTGGGGCGTCCTCCCAGACCAGCGGGTCAGGAGCCTCTGACGCCGGGTGCAGCTCCATCACCCTCACCAAAAGGCCACCCAAGAGGGGCAGCACCGTGAGTATCAAACAGCTTTTTCCTCCTCCTCCTCTTCCTCCTCCCCAGCACCAACGCAGTACTGACCCGCCACGGTCCAGAGGAGAGGGCACTGAGCTGGGCTCTGCTGGGCGCTGCCCGCTGTGCCAGAAGGGTGCAGGCGTGGCGGGCACCCGTGCAGGCAGCTGCCTCCTGCCGTGGGCCAGGCAGGGCTGGGGCCGAGCCTGGCTGTAACCAGTCTGGTTTGTCAGCTTCTGGAAGCGGCTCAAATGCAGGGAGCCCGGGGCAGGCAGCCATGCCCGCGCCAATCAGCTCCCGCCGGAGCTGGGGAGGAGCTGGGCCCACGGCCGCCTCTTCTCCTTGCCCAGTACAAGTGAAGTCACCCCTGTGGCCTGTGCTGCCCACACCACTGTCCCTGGAGCAAGGCAGCATGGCCCTGTGCTCCACCAGTGCAGCCTCCCAACATAGCCCTGCTCTCCTCCAGTGCAGTCCCCCAGCTCAGACCCCAGTACAGCCCCCCAGCATGGACCCTGCACTACCCCACGACAGTTCCCAGAACAGGCCTGTGTTGCCCCCATCCAAGTCCCTGTCCCCCAGGTTGGTCCCTGTGCTGGGCCACCTCTCCTTGCCATGTCCCACAAGCAGCTTGCAGGGCCTGGAAGTTTCCTTCCAGGTTTCCTGCCTGGACAGTGCCCCAGATGAGGGGATGGTGGCACCAGGGTGATGACTGCCATGCAGCAGCTCTGCACTGGCCCCACTGTCCCTGGCACATGGGGACTTTCAGGCCAGCCAGGGTCTGCAAGTTCACTAGCTGCTCAGAGCAAAGCAGTGGGGTGGGAAGTCCCCAAATCTCCCTGTTCCCCCTCACTGCGGTGCCACAGCTCGAGCAATGCCCCAGGCACTGCTCACCCCTGCAGGACCCCATGACTTGGCCGTGGGAGGGTGGCTGGGTCACAAGCATGGTGTGGCACCTCTGTCCCTTCCTGTCCTAGCCTGCTCCCAGGGAATGTCCCTGCTGATTCATGCCCTGGGTCCTAATTGCTATTTACACAGTGGCACCCAGTTCACTGAACTGAGGGAGGAAGGTGGTGGCACTGGTCCCACTGGGGCACGGGCAGGGCCAGGAGGGTGCACAGCCTCGAGGCTGCAGGGAAAGGACTGGAAGCAGCTCCCAGGATGGGGTGGAGGAGAGATGCAGCTGAGCAGGCACTCAGGGAAGGGGAAAACTCAGCAGGAACTCAGAGCTCAGACCTCAGCAGGTTCAGGATGATGAACTGGCAGCAGAGACAGAGGCATCGAGGCTTCCTCCTGTGCCTGTCGCTGCAGGCCTTGGCCACTGGAGACAGGGGGAACAGGTCTGTCCAGACAGCCTCCTCCTGCAGCAAGCACTGCTGAGTAATGCCGGGGTGGAGAGACTCTCATGCAACACTTCCCTTCCTCTGGCCCTGCCATAAACAGCAGCCACTGCCATGGCTCCAGCAATGCCCTTGGGTGCCACCCACCCCACACAGGGACCCCCAGGGCTTGGGCACATGGGAGCAGATCAGTCCCACACCGAAGCCAACCAGCAACACCCCCAGGAGACCTCTGGCCCCTGCTCTGGTGGGGTGTGGGGACAGGGAGCCGAACCCCCAGGAGATGGGGTCCCCCTGCTGCCATCGCCCTGCTGCTGTCAGGGAGGGGCTGGTTGGGTAAACCCACCCCCATCCTGGCTGCGGTAATCCCAGCCCAAGAAGGACACCAGAGGCAGATCCCTTTGCTGGTTCCTTTATTAAGCCTGTGGGAACGGGGAGGCAGGGAGCCAGGCTCACGACCACGTTTCAGACTGGAAGCGCTGGGACCGTTCCAAGGATGTTAAATGCTCCTCTGCTTCCGAGGGGGACAGGCCACCCTCCAGCTGCAACACCGACTGCAGGGCCTCAGCCACTGCTGCTGGCATCTCCTTGGCATTCCTGGGGAGAGAGCAGGACACAATGGAGGGCAAGCAGGAACACGGGGCAGAGCAGCAGCCCCAGTGCTCCAGGATCAGGAATCAGCAGTCCCTGTGGCCAAGCTCACCAACAGGGCAGTGGGAACCTGCCTCGTCCTGCCACAGGCTGCCTGGCACAGAGTAAATGACAGCCTTGAGAGGCAGCTCCTACCACTCCCTCGAGAGAAGGGCTGTTATCCACAGGGCTCTTCGGCACAGGCATGTGCAGGCAAAAACACGGCCATGGGCCCCAGACCCCAGGGAAGGAGCATCACAGGTCAGGGGCCCAAACACCAGCCCCACACAGCTCCATTTGCCAGCATCCTCATTAGAGAGACACAGGCAACATGCATGGGTTGGAATTTATCAGCAGGAGGGCAGGAACCTGTCCTTTCATCTCTGGAATCACTCAATGTCAAACATGTCTGATCCTCAGCTAGGCAGGAGCAGCCGCTCCCGTCCTGCTGCTGCCTGCTCTTAAGAAATCCAGAATGATTGGTTTGATGGTGACATTTGGAATCAAAGTCAGTTCAAGCTTCAAAATCAGAGAAATGCTCGAGAAAACATCGAACCCCTGTGTAGAAAATACCCAAATAGAACTCACTGCTTTCAAGCACCATTATTTCTTAGGGGAAATCAGAAATTCTGACTTTTTTTTTTTCTGGAGAGAGTTTCATTTGATGAACTGCTTGTGTGACAAAGAAAAAATATCTAATAAAAAATTTCCCAGCCTGCTCCAATTGGCACGAGCAGCTGGCAACGTCCTTGCTGTTTCCCAAGAACAAGGCAGAATTTTGACTTGCTTTGAAGCTGATTAACATCCCAAAATACCCAGAAAGGAGGTCTTCTTTTTTTGGAAGAGTCCCATTGTTTCTGAGTCAGGCACTGATATGCAAGTACAAGATAATGGAGCTGGGCTTTGTGATGGAAAACATGTCAAATAGCTTCTTTTTTTTTTTTTTTCAAAAAAAGGGACATTTTCAAGCTTTTTGCCCCTGAGTGAGACAAGCTAGGAACAATCATAGAGCAGATGCAGCCCTGGCTCTCCAGAGTCTACCTAACTCGGGAAGGGAAGGCAGACACAAGTGTCCCATGGCCCAGGGCTGCTGCTCAGGGTCACACACCTCAGGACTCACTTCCCCCAGCTTTCTCCCAGTCTGGCTGAAACTGTGAATTTGAGGGGAAAACAGGATCAGCCACCTGCACTCTCCTGCCTGGCACCCCACTGACAGCTCAGGCTGTGGGCCAGGGAGGGGCATGGTGATCCTTTCTACAGGGTTTGGGCTGTTCAGGAAAGGAGGAACAGTGTCCTCTGCAATCAGCATAGTGTCACTTGTACAGGGAGGATGAGGCTCTCAGATCCCACCTGCCTGATGGGGGCTCAGGGACACCCCACACCAGGGGCAAAGCCTCCAACAAGAGGATCTCAGAGCAACCCTGATGTCCAAAATACCATCCTCATGGCCACACAAAATCTGCCATGGGGACAGCTGTGCAAGCCCTGCTCTTTCCAAGACACTGATCCTCTTTGGGGATCTGCATTAGCACCAAAAAGCAGGAGAGAGAATGGAAGGAGAGAATAAAGCCATGACCCAACAGCTCAACAGTCTCAGCATTTGCGCTGTGGATGGAGGCACAACCCCAAGTCCCACGTGCTCCAAACCCCAGACCCAAGGGCAGGAATGCCCAGTTTGGGGTGAGGCTCCAGGAAGCCCCATGCTGCAGCAGTGAAGGATGGAGTGGGGTAGCCTCCACTGCCCAGGAAGTAAACATGAATCTCCTTCTCCCAGGAATGCAGCGAGGCCAGTCTCGCCCTGCGAAGCGCCAGGAGAGTTCCTGCTCTTGTAAATGCAGGCAGGGAAGAACCTCCTGCAATCACCATTTGTGTCGACAGCTGGGCCCAGGCCTGCACTCCCCAGGTCATGGGGTGCACGACAAACACCATGGGTGGGCTCTGCCAGCTCGAGGAGCCCAGAGCATTTCCCAAGCCTCGCCCTGGGCAGCAGGGAGCAGCCCCTCACTGCCACACAGGCAGGTCAAGGGCTCTGCCAGGACACGGGCACAGAGCTCAGAGCAGAGCTGCCAACGCTCTGAGCCCAAAGGCTGGACCCCACCTTCTGGCCAACAGCTCCAGATGTGCAACCAGCCCCAGACAAGCACCTCGAGAGGGACTGTGCTATCCAAGGACACTGGCTGTGGTGCCACAGGGCTTGTCCCTTCCTCGGGAGGCAGCTTAGGGTACAACAAGCCAGACAGAACATGCCAAGGCTCCCAAAGCTGCTCCTGAGCCCCAGCACCGCTGGGGATCCTGCCCACACAAGTGGCCACAGGCACCATACAAGCCTTTTCTCCAGTTTCATTGAGCATGCTGGAGGAGAGGGCTGTGCAGGGGCCAGGCCTCTCCCGTGTGCCGGTGCTGTGGGTCAGAGGCTGGCCAGGGGGAGGGTTGGGCAGGTGGAATTGGCTGGAGAAGCTTTACCAGTTCCAGCTGTGTCTCTCCTAATGGGAGCATGGGGTAGGTGACAAACATCCCTCTCAGCCCAGGGCTCCTGGAGCAGGACGTACAGAGAGGAGGAATGAGCTGACCCTCTGTAACAGGGGGCTGAGCTGAGGAAACCCCTCCAGGCGGATGAAGGAGCAGAAATGTGCAGCCCTGCTCCCCCAAGCCCTGCACAGAGACCTCTCACTCACCCAGCCAGGTAGACATGAGCATTCCCACTGCTCAGCAGCTCCCACACCAGCTTCCCATTCTCCCGGATGCGGTGCTGGACATAAACCTTCTCCTCCTGCAGGGAAACAAGGCACTGAGCCCACCAGCTCTGGAACAGCCTCAGCTCCTGCTCTCAGGACTGTTCTCAGGGGCTCTTTGTGGGAGCTCAGGGCAGCATAGCCCCCTGGAACTGAAGGCACTGGGAGAAGCAGTTGGATCAATAACAAATGTGGGGAAGAGGAACCTCACACCCGATGTCTGCACTGGGATGGGCTGGTGGGAGATGGGTGCAGCAGCAGGAGCTTCAGTGGGGAACACTGGGCCCCAAGCAGCCCCCCAAAACCTTTGGGTACCAACTGGTCAGGGCCATGATCTGGGGAGGCTCTGTGACAGTTTCCCTCCTGCCCTCTTCTCCCAGCAGGGCAGAAGAGGATCTGTGGCCCCTCTGTGCCCAGTTTGCTACAGAACAGAGACCCTTCCCTGCACCCCTGACTGCTGGAGACCTGAAACAGCTTGGAAGGGCAGAAAGCTTGGAGGGACAGCCTCAGTCCCAGTCCCTGCCCCTCCACTGTGCTTAGGGACTGGATGAGGAATGGCTTTGGACACAGTACAGCTCAGTCAAGGAGAGTTCCCAAAGGGTTAACCCACAAGACTTCAAGCAACCAAGCAACTACCTACAGCCCTGGCTCCTGCCCAAGAGAACGCCATTGCCAACGTGCCTGAACTCGTTGCTGGCGCAGAGGGCTCCCGTGACAAAGGTGACACTGTGACGAAGGCCAGGCCCTGTGCTGTGTGTCCCCCCATGCCTGATTCTGCACAGTGGTGAGCTGAGCCATGGGCACAGCCTCCTCCCCACGCCCCCCTCTCCAAAGGCAGGACAGCTCCTGCTGTGGCTCAGGTCCTGCAGGCTGGAGATGTGTGTGGGAACAGCCCTGAGCAGCTCCAGCCCAGGCTGTCACAGGAGCTGTGACACAGTGTCACACAGTGGGTCCCACAGCTCCACTGGATGATGGCTCTGAAGTGCCAGCTCAGCCTGGGCAGTGCCAGCTCCGACTGGGCAGCACCCTCACCAGCACCAGCACAGCCAGCCTCAGCTTCATTAACAGTAATGAGCTCGGTGCTGCCAGAGGCCCTGCCAGCCAGGCTGAGCTCTGCAGGGATCATCTAAGGACCTAGAAACCAGAGCACCCTAGTGACAAACTGGGGTCACAATGTCTCAGGGCATCCACGTTTGGCTGGGACCCACCTGCACTGTGGGTGGATGCGCTGGACAGGGGGTCACTGCAAAGGGACTTCAGAGAGAAGAGCAAAACCTTGCACAGCTATGGAGCATCCCAGTCCTCACCTGGGTCTTTGACAACAAACTTTTTGATGAGTTAAAGGCTGTGGTATCTCCTGAAGCCAAAGGAACAATAGCCCAATGTGGCACACCTGGGTGTGCTTCCACTCTGCCTTGGGGGCAGAGGACTGGTGACAAACTGATTTAGTGAAGCAGGAGAGAGGGGACACTCCAATGGAAGTCCTGTCCCTCCAGTCAGCAAGAGCAGAAGGTGGCTCTGGCTGCTCTCCAGATTCAGAGAGCAGCAGGTGCCCCTTCATTGGTCTTTCAACAACCCTCTGCAGTGCTGATCCTGTTCATCACAGACTTGGAAAGACTTCACAGAAGCACCCAGCTCCTGCCTTACAAGTGAGTGGATAAAAGATGCTGAATTCATGTCAATACATGCACACAGCCAGGAGAAAGGGCTGGGGCTGGTGCAGCTGAGCTACTGAGAGATCCCCATTCCCTTTTTATCACATCTCTGTTCCAAAGCCAGGCTGAGCTTTCAGTGCCATCAATGGACAGAGGAAGGCAGTGAAACAGATCTCCAGCTCAGGGAGCCTCTCTGGCAGCCCAAAGGGGGGATGAGGGCTGCCCACCAGAGACACTGCCTGGGAAAGCAGGAAGCAAAGTGAGGGGCTGAGCTATGGGTGTACTCAAAGCCATGGAGAGCTTTCCTCCTTATATCTGGGAGATATATCTCTCTCAGAGAGAGCTGGCACAGAGGCCAAGCTCCTCAGCTTCAGCCAGGGCTCAGCACCGTGAGTAGGGTGGTTCTTAACCAAGAAGTTACTGCCTGGTGACCCTCCCAGAGGCTTGGGAGCCTTTTATCACTCACGCGGTCCAGCCAAACAAAGCTGGTTAATGCCTTATCTGCTCTGCTGCTCTCCAGCCTTGTCCCAGCAACCTTTCCAGCTCAACTTAGACACGTCCCTGCAGGGCAGGAGGGAATCTCAGCCAGCACTGAGGTGTGTGGGGGAATGCAGTCCCCACTGTGCCACCTTACCAGATCCCTCGCAGGTCATACCAACAGGTACAGGGGACAGACACACTGGCAGAGTCTCATGAGTGCTGCCTGAGATGCTCTTGTACCCACCCTTCTCTTCTGGGCACTGACCTGATCCCTGGAGAAGGCCGTGAAGAGTGTCAGGAGGCCCTTTGTCACCAGCTCCTCCCACTCCGTCTGGCAGTAGAAGTCCTTGGATTTGTGTCGGCAGCCGAAGAAGAGGCAGTTCCCTGCAGGAGCAGAGCACCAGGACTGTGCTGGGAGCACCCAGTGCTGGGCACTGCTGCTGCCACCTGGCTGACAGCCCCGGCCTGCAGAGCCACGAGCCATGTAAGCACGAAGTCAAGTGACCTGTGGCAACCAGAGGCCCTTGTCTACTGAAAAAGGCAGAGGGCAGAAAGTGTCCCTCAGGGCTGCCTGTTCCCTGAGCCAAGGGAATGAGGATGGGACAAGCTGCAGCAGCAGCTGAGCTCAGTAACCCATGTTCACTCTCAGAGAGCCAAGAAAGAGCCTCTGCAGAGCCTGACCCAACCCAAAGAGCTGCCCTGCAGCATTGCCTGTGAATACCCACATGGGCTACACACAGCAGGCTCTGAGCCTCACCTGCCCCAGAGCTCAGCCTGCTTCTGCTCAACACAGCAAAGCCTGACCTCATGGAACCCTCATGAGCCCCCAGTCCATCCTTCCATCTGCTGACACAGACCTGTCTGTGCAAGGGGCACCCCGAGTGCCTCCCAGGACCATCCCTCACCTCTGTGTCCCAGTGCTACCCGCTCCTGTATCGCTGCTCGGAAAGGTGCCACCCCTGTGCCAGGGCCAATCATGATCACAGGGGTGGCAGGGTCAGCTGGGAACTTCATTCCTCCTTTCTTCACCCAAAGAGGCACCCGGACATCACCTGTGAAACAGAGAGAGACAAGCATCACCCCACCACCAGTGCCCAGTGCCTGCCTGCAGAGGGTGAGTGGGCACCCAGCTCTTTCAGGGTGCTCCAAAGACACAGACAGACCTGGCTCATCACCCCCTGGCACAAAGGGCACACTGTGTGTGTGTGAAAAGCACTTCAGCTGTCTCAGCACTGCCTCTGCAAAAACCTGACTGTAGCCCAGAGCAAGGCAAGAGCCCACTAGCACATGGGCTGTGGGACAGCCCTCTCCTCACACAGCTTGTGCCAGGGAAGACAGCGGTGGAGCCAAGCAGACATCCCAACGTGGCTGGATGTAAGGGAGGCCCCAGGACTGCCAGGAGCATTTGGACAAGGCTCTCAGGGATGTACAGGGTGGGATTGTTGGGCCCTGTGCAGGGCCAGGGGTTGGACTTGATGATCCTTATGGGTCCCTTCCAACTCAGCTTTTTCATTGATTCTGTGAAAGAAGGGACCAGCTGTGGCTATGGGACTGGAGGTGCCCAGCAGTCAGAGTGCTACCAGCTGCAGGACACCACGAGCAGCCCACAGTGGGATAGCAGGGTCGAGCAGCTGGGAGACACCCAGGAGTTCAGGGTAAGCTGGAGAGGCACACTGTGCTCTGATGAGAATGGGGGCAGTGAGGAAGGACAGCAGGACCATCCTGCCAAGCCACTGTGCTCCCCATGGAGCTGGTGCTCCAGCCAGGCAGCTCCTGCACACGGTCAGCACCCACACAGTTCCATCACGGGCCCAAGGGATGAGCACTGGGTGATGTGGGAAGCATCCAGGATTCTCAGAGTCCAAGCACTTACCCTGCTCTGGGTTGAGAGAAGCCAGCCAGGTGGAACAGAGCCCACGGCGGGGCTTGCTGAGCTGTGTCTTGTACCGCACCACGGCCACGAGGATCTGCATCCGCTCGGGATGGGCCTGTGTCACACAGAGCCATGAGCACACACCCAGCACAGCTCCTCAAGGACAGCCCAGCACCTCCTCCAGGGACAAAGCCCGTGCCCAGCTCCCACCAGGCTGCCTGCAACACACGTCCTAGTCTGGCACAGCCATTTACAATGGAGCCCAACCTTGCTCAAAACCTTTCCAGTGGGGAAGGGGGTTTTCCTGGAGAACCAGTACTACAGGGATGCTCTGCACAGCTGGCAACAGTGGTGGTGACTGTCCAACCCAAGAGGCTCCCGTGGAGAACAAATCCAGCCGTGCATGGGCTGAGTCTGCAGGTGGCCAGGCCGGTCCCACTGCCACCTCCCGGCAGGAGCAGGGAGCAGCACTCCCCCTTGCCCAGCTCCCGGGACACTCTGGTGGCTCCACATCCCACTGCTCCCAGGGACAGCGACACCAGACCTCTGAGGTGTACTGGGGACAGTCCTGGCACCTGCAGGGCTGCAGGACAGCAAGTCTCCTAATCTGAAGGCTGGCCTAGCCCTGAAGTTTGCATCCAGCACATCAGGCTGCTGCAGGCTCAGCAGAGAGCAGGGATTTGGGTGGGCTGTGGAGGGTCCAGGGGACATCTGCACCAACAGTCAGCCCAGGCCCTGGCAGACCCTCTGTTCAGAGGCTGAAATGAGGCCAGAAGGGCTGAGCTCTTACCAGCATGGAGGAGGCAATGGAGAAGGCACGGGGTCTAATGCGAGGGATAAGGTCCAGCAGGTAATCGGCTGGGATGGCACATGTGGTGTGAGGGAAATCCCACATGACCTGAAAAGCCAAGAGGGTGAAGCCTGGTGACCCCAGAAGGCAGCCTGCCTGCCTGCCCTCAGGGTGCCAGAGGATGTCCCACACTGCCCTCAGCCAAAGGCACCACACGAGGCACCTCTGAGCACCAACCACCCTGGCCCATTGCCCTCTGCCCCCCAGAGCAGCACAGAGCCCACCAGAGAACCCACAAGGATCTAGAGCTGGCCTTAACTGCTGGTGGAAATCCATGGACACGTCAGAAAGTGGGTGAAGTAGATTAAACTCCTCAGCCAAGAAATGATGGCTGATCGTGTCCTAGGTGCTTTCAGCCCCAGAACAGCCCTCACGGGGCAGGTCTGCCCTGCTCCCAGCCTCACCTCCAGCGTGGTCCTGCGGGGCCGGTTGCAGTAGCTGTACAGCTCCTCCTGGCCCTGTGCTGAGCTGAACTCCTGCAGCTTCTCCCGCTCCAGCTCATTCGTGGAGAAGGAGGCCAGGAGCTCAAAGAAGGAGCGCCGTGGCACACAAGAGATGTCCAGGTAGTGGGTGACTAGGTACTGGATGGTGCAGGGCTGTGACAGGAGGGGAGGGAGGGATGTGCCTGCAAGGCAAGGCAGCGGCGACAGCTGAGGGCCAGCACCTGCCTGCCTGCTGGCCCGGAGCAGGGCAGCCCCGGTGCCTGCTGCACCCACATGCTACTCGAGCCAACTCCACCCATTCCTGCTCCCACCATGGGCCCTCCTGCTCTCCCCAGTTTGCTTTTCAAGCCCACAAGTTTGCAACAGAGGAAGTCATCAGTGTTCAACTGTCCCTTACTTCTGGCAGGTGCTTTGGGATAATGCCTTAACCACATGGCTCCCGCCCTGCCTGCACACAATGCAGCGGAAATAACCAGCAGCGTCATGTGTCAGGCCTGTTCGTGTGTCCCACGTCTCTCCAAGGGCGTGAGGAGCAGCCTGAATTTCTCTTGGGTTTGTCTGCCAGGCAAAAATTGGACAGGCACAGGGAAGTTGGAGGTGGAATGGGCACTCAAGGGCCAGGAGAAAAACTCTCCCTGTTCCACGCAGGCACCTAGAGCTCTGAGTGGCCTTCCAGGGGTTCCTCTGGTTGCTTGTGCTGGTTTGTGGCTGCAGAAGCCTCTCAGGAGGTTCCTGAGGCACAGGCAGAGTGCAGAGACCTGCATGCCCCATGCAAGGAAGCACAGGATTCCCAGTTTGGACCTGGGGCTGAGGAGGCTGCAGGATCCTCCCCACTCTGTGCTGGGGCTGCCAAGGCACAAGGCCTGGGTGGAGCCTGGCACTGCTGGATTCCTCCAGTAACACTGGCTCTGCACAGGATCCACACACATAGCACTGGAGGGAAGGACAGGCAGGTGTCCTGTATCCATCCAACACTCCCAACCAGGTTGGGAAACGAAGAGCAGAGCTCCAGGCTAGGCCAGAGCTCAGGGGGTGCCCTGTCTCAGCAGGAAGGGGAAGGAGCAGCAGGCAGGACCTACCAGGCTCTGTGGGCTCCAGCACAAAGCGTCTGTGTGGCTCCAGGCACAGGAGCTGACAGAACTGCTGCACATCTTCGGGGCAGTTCTGGGGCTGGATCATCACCACGTCCCCCGCACTGAACCTGGGGATGCAGGGGGAGCTGCCAAGCACAGCCACGGGGTAGAGCCACAGGCACAGCATGGCCACCCCAACCAGCATCCACGCCAGGGGAGGCAAGTTCCCAGTGCCACCAACTGCTGTGACAGGAAAAGGGAGCTGACCCATGGGCAGGACCCCCACACCATGGATGGGGACTCACAGCAGGGACCATGGCCACAAGACTGCAGCCTCAGATATCAGGAAGGGCAGCAGAAGAGGAGGGCAGGCTCCAGGACACCTGGTCCCACAGAACAGAGCTTGGGGAAGTCAGGAAAACGCTCACGTGATCCCCGAGCCCGCGATGTCAAACTCGATGAGCCGGACATCCTGGAAATGGGATTGTGCCGTGACCCTCTGGTTGGACAGCACGCGGGCAGTGAAGGGATGGAGCTCGCAGGGAGCAGCCCGGGGGGCTGTCGGCTGGAGCAGGTCACTGTCGGCGTGTGGGGAGTCTGCGGGCAGGTAGCGCAGGGTGTATTTGGGCGGCAGGCTGTGGGGAGGAGAGCAATGCAGCGGGGTTACCACCACGCCACGGCTCCTCTGCTGCTGCAAGAGGAGAGGCCTGGAGTGTCCCACTGTATCCACCAGCCATTATCCCTGTTCCCTGGAGCTGGCCTGTGTAAGGGAATGCAATGGAGACTGCCAGGAGGAGATCCCAAAGGCTCCAGAACAAGCAGAGGGAGGCTGGCTGGGCACATATGCTCTGCCAGAGCCAGAGGCACATCAGGACAGCAAGATGGGCAGAATCCACCTGGGGCAGCTGTCACACGCCCCAGGGAACAAGAGGACACCCATCCAGAGAGAGATGGGCCACCTGTGGCCAAAGCACAAGGGACACTGGGGACGCCAGAAGCTGTGTGGGGAACGTTCCTGCTCCAAGCAGAGCATGTCTCCACTCTGGAGAACAGCCAAGGAAGCAGAGCCTTTCACCCCAGCCAGCCCCAGCAGTCCCTGCTCACCCTCTGCACTCACCGCACATTGGGACTGATGATTTCAAGGCCAGGAGGGAGAGGATACAAGGCAAGAATCTTGCCCCATAAGGCCACGAGCCAGGGATCAATCACTGCATCTGGCCTGCAAGTGCGAAATTCAGGCTGCAGCAAAATCACCCTTCAAGGTCAAGCCCCGCTACCCCTGCACGTGCCCAACAACCATCCTCACAGTCAGCAAGGCCATTCCCTTCCAACTTCAAGTCTGGGTAGAAACATGTCTCAGCCACTCTAAGCACTCACTCGCTCTCCAGGGCCCAACCACTGACACCTGAACAGGATCTCCAGGCCCTGAGCAGCACCTGTGGTGTCACTGAGTTCCTGAGCCACCCACAGCCTTTGCCCTGTGCCAGGTGAGCACAGCTGAGACTGCTGCAATGCCTGCAGGTACAGGGCTGTGTGACACAGCCACGTCCTGCTCTGAACAGGGCTGGGGCTGAGTGAGGGGTCATGGCCACCTTCTGGGGGTCATGGGACACCCTGGAGAAGCAGGTGGCCCAGGTCCCGGCACAGGAGGGTTATAAGCAGAGATCAGCACGTTCCCAGAGAGCTCCAGGAGCAGCCCTGTGGTGGGAGCAGCACACAGCCCTGCCATCAGCCCCAGGACAGAGCTGCAGGGCCCCCTTGCCACCCCTCCTCTGGGCTCTTACCCCAGGTCATGCTGGTCATCTCCCAAGGCCACTGGCAGCAGCGGGTTGCCCCCGAGCTGGAGCAGCCGTTTGTGCAGCTTCTTTGCAATGAAATTAAACCTAAGCAGAGAATAACACAGGGCAGGGCTGCTCCAGCAGCACAGCAGGCACTGCCACAGCACCAGCACACACTTCCAGGGCCACCAGAGCAGCACACAGGCAGAGGCAGCACTGTGACCTGGCCCATACCCTGCCCAGCCTGTGCTAGTTCACAGTACCAGCTGGGTGCCACTTGCTGGCCCTCACAGGCTGCGCCCAGCCCCGAGATGGGACAAGGGGACGTCCAGCTTCCCTTCAGCTTGTGCCCTGAGCCATAGAACATTTTTTCCTTCCCTCCAGCCCCTCACTGCCCCACGGAGCTCAGAAACACCCATCCCTCCCACTAGAGCTCTTTGAGGCACACAGGAACAATCTTATGGGAGAGACCAGGGACCAATAGGGCTGGGTGCCACCTCTATTTGATGTCTCCTGTTGCCTTGGCCCATAGCTGTGATGATTGACTGACACAGAATGTCTGACCCACTGCAGAAAAGCATCCTTGATGAGGTTGGGAGGAAACAAAAGGGCAGAAGCCTAATTGCTGGGGCTTAGGAGGGACACAGTAAGGCAAGGATTTTTAGGACTGGTGGGGGTTACATTTTGTCTGAGCTGCTGCTCCAGAATCAGACTCTGTCTCCCCCTTACCCTCTTTGTTCTCCAGCCACTCTGCTCTCTGCTGCAGTCAGAGCTGTGAGGAGCAGCTGCCCAGGAGCTGCAGAGCTGCTTACTTGGGGTAGGAGGAGTCCCCGAGGCCTAGCACGGCATAATCCAGCTGGCACAGGGAGCCGGCAGGGAGGTTCTTCCGGAACAGGAACCGCCAGAACATCTGCGAGGGACACAGCCGGCCAGTCCTGCCGCTGCCACGGCACTTTCCCGTCCCTGCATTCCTGTTCACCCACCCACTGGGGCCTCCCGAACCCCAGCGGAGTGGGGAGCACAGCTTTCTGCAGAAGTGCCCCCCGCAAACACCTCAGCAGCCCTCTGTTCATGTTCCCTGGGATGTGACTGGTGCTGCTGCAAAGCTCCCCGAGCAAAAATAACCCCCGCCTGAGCTGCTTCAGGAGAGAAAGCTCTGCAGCAGAAACATAAAAGCAACGGAACAGGAGCATGTCCTACCTTCATGTTGTCAGGTGGGTCTCCCTGGCCGGTGGTTGCACACACAAACACCACCAAAGGCTCATGGATGAGGTTGGCCTGTGGGTACAAACACAGCACAGTCAGGCCAGCAGCCTCCAAACTGCTCTGGAGTCAGGCTGGGAGAGCTGGGGGTGTTCAGTCTGGGGAAGAGAAGGCTCCAGGGAGACCTTGGAGCCCCTTCCAGTGCCTAAAGGGGCTCCAGGAGAGCTAGAGAGGCACTTGGGACAAGGGACTGGAGCAACAGGACAAGGCAGAATGTCCATAAGCTGAAGGAGGGCAGGTTTAGTTCAGGTATTAGGAAGAAATCCTTCCCTGTGAGGGTGATGAGGTTCTGGCACAGGTTGGCCAGAGAAGTTGTGGGTGCCCCATCCTTGGAAGTGTTCATGGCTGGGTTGGACAGGGCTTGGAGCAACCAGCACCAAGCAAGAGTTCAACAGTGTTTGGACAATGCTCTCAGGGACAGGGTGGGATTGTTGGGGTGTCCTGGGCAGGGCCAGGAGTTGACTCGATGATCCTGATGGGTTGCCCCCAACTCAGCTTGTTCCATGATTCCATGGTCCCATGGAGGTGTCCCTGCCCCTGGGGCTGGTGGGGCAGGAGCAGCAGTGCCCGGAGTAGCCCCCGTGTCCCACCCACCACGTCACAGCTGTCCAGGGCCTCCACTCGGCACCGCAAGTGCCGGCGCTTGGCTTCTCTCCCAATCCTCTCTGCTGTGTCCTGAGCTGTCCCAGTCTGGCTGCCAAAAAGCACGAGGAGTCTCCGTTCTGCCATCTGCAAAAGACAACAGCAGGGAAGTCACTGGAGGGAAGGGAGAGGAGGGGAAGCAGAGCTGAGGCTGCCCTGGGCTGAGCAGCACTGACCCCCCCAGGGGCTTACATAGCACCCAGCCAGCACAGGGATAGTGAATAGCTGGGATTCAGCAGTGGGATTCAAGGCTCCCAGGCTCTCTTCCCACCCCTGTGCAGCACTGAGGGAGTGATCCCATGTCCCAGCCAATAGGATAAGCAGGGACACTACTGTGCTTCTTGTCCCCACTGCCAGGACAAGGGACAGACTAAAATCAACATCCTGCCCCATTGAACTGCCCTCATCAGCACAGGGTGAGCACAGGCCTGGGATCGGCTGTTCCCCAGTTCTGGGTATAACCATGTGTGCCCTGGGAATTCTCCAACACCTGAGGGGGCTGGGGCAGAGCCTGGAGGCTCAGGGACAAAGGTGTGATGACACACGGAGCTCTCAGCCAGGCTCTGACAGAGCAAGAGCCCAGCCTGGAGGAAATCCAGCCCTGGGAGCTGTCTGAGCTGCAAACAGCTACCATCACTATGTGCCCACAGAATAACAATAAATTAAATCATAATAATAATAAAAAAATCGCAGGATCACAGATTGGTTTGGGTTAGAAGGGACCTTAAAGTCCATCCCATTCTACCCCCTGCCATAGGCAGGGACACTTTCCATTATCCCAGGCTGCTCCAAGCCCAAATGTCCAACCTGGCCTGGGCCACTGCCAGGGATCCAGGGGCAGCCACAGCTGCTCTGGCCACCCTGTGCCAGGGCCTGCCCACCCTCCCAGGGCACAATTCCTGCCCAATATCCCATCCATCCCTGCCCTCTGGCAGTGGGAAGCCATTCCCTGTGTCCTGTCCCTCCATCTCTTGTCCCCAGTCCCTCTCCAGCTCTCCTGGAGCCTCTTTAGGCTCTGACAGAGGCTCCCCGGGGATTCTCCTCTGCAGGTAAGCACCCCCACTCCCGGGGCCAGGCCAGGCCCGGCCCGGCCCGGCCGCTCCGCGGGCTTACCATGGTCCGCCCCATCCCGCCGCTGACGTCACCACTGCGCGACATATCCCGCTGACGTCACCATCCAGGCTGAAGCGCCGGGACTCTCCGGGCACCGTCCCCCCTCCCGCCTGATGACGTCACCCTCTCGTCGCCTCTCCCCGTGACGCTATCGTCCCGCGCCGCCGGGCCGGGCCGAGCCTGGTCTGGTCTGGTCTGGTCTAGTGCCGGTGCCAGTGTCGGTGCCGGTGCCAATGCCAATGCCAGTGCCAGCGCCAGTGCCAGTGCCAGGTTAGGGGCTGTGGTTGGTTTCGGTGCTGGGGCCGGGCCGGTGCCGGGCTGGGGACTTTCGCCGGTGCCGGTGTCGGTGCGGGGACCGGGCCGGCGCCCGTGCCGGTGCCGGTGCCGTAGCCCCGGACGATGCTGTTCTCCCTGCGCGAGCTCGTGCAGTGGCTCGGCTTCGCCACCTTCGAGATCTTCCTGCACGGGCTGGCCCTGCTCGCCTTCTCCGTGCTGCTCGTACTCAAGGTGGACGGCGCGGCCGCCGCGCTCTCCTGGTGGATCGTGTTCGTGCCCTTCTTCGCCGCCGACGGACTCAGCACCTACTTCACCACCATCGTGTCCGTGCGGCTGTTCCAGGACGGCGAGAAGCGCCTGGCAGTGCTGCGGCTCTTCTGGATCCTCACCATCCTCAGCCTCAAGTTCGTGTTCGAGATGCTGCTGTGCCAGAAGCTGGTGGAGCACACGCGGGAGCTCTGGTACGGGCTCATCATGTCGCCCGTCTTCATCCTGCTCCAGCTGCTCATGATCCGGGCCTGCCGCGTGAACTGAGCCCCGGCCCAGGGGGACATGCCCAGCGCACCCGGGGGCGCTCCTGGGGCTGCTCCCGTCGCTGTCCCCGTGTGGAGGGGCAGGTGACAGGCTGGGACAGGGGCAGTGCCCCAGCTCACGGCCGTGTTGCAAAGCATCACCTTTCTCCAAAAGCTGCACATCCCTGTTTGTGCTCCCTCAGCTCCTGCGTTGTCCTGTCCTGCGAGCGCAGCTGGGCATGACAGTTATTTTATTTTAGAATAAAAATGCGTTGAAGGATTTGGTATATTTATAAAATTCTTTTTGCCTAGAAAGCAGTTGTACCTAAAACTGCTGCCTGGAGGGTGGGCGGTTGCTGTCGATCTCCTGGTACAGCCCAGACTCCTGCCCTGCAGTTGGCTCATGGATTTCTATCTGTCCTTTCACCTCCCTGAGCACTTCATACCTTCAGTGGGCTGACAGGATTTTGCAAGGTCACGTTGAGATCACTGATACGTGCATTTTTGAACAGAAATACGATTTTTCTTCTTTGTGTTTCACTGCACATCCTAAATATGGAAATGAGGGTGTGAGGAGGGCAGGAGCGTGCAGGGCTGATGCTGGTTCTGAAGGGGGGTCTCACTCAGCCCCAGCTTCGGGGTGCAGCACTGCCCTCAGAGCCCCCAGAGAACAGGAGGAATTCAGTATTCCCTGTGCAAGTGCAGACCAGTGTGTGAAGTGCCAGTGTCACAGGGATGTACAGGGTGGGATTGTTGGGATGTCTGTGCAGGGCCAGGGGTTGGACGGGATGATCCCTGTGGGTCCCTCCCAGCTCAGGAGATTCTGTGATTCTTGCGTGCCCTGAGGTGGCACTGGGCCTGCCTCAAAGGTCCTCTTCAGATCTTTCATGCTGGGATGCCATCTCCCAGGGCTTGGTGTCACCTGCCCCAGCTGCTCAGGTTATTCCACTTGGAGCCTCTCATTGGCTCCCCTGAGCCAAGGACATGTCACCTGGGAGGTGGCAGCTGCCTGCTCCTCGTCACCTCCAGCTCACACCAGTATGAGCTCATCCCCCTGTTGCTGTGGTTGTGCCACATGCCCCCAGTCACCCCGAGTGCACAGGCCACGGGTGTTCCGTCACCTGCTGTCACAGGAGGTGTGTCAGCAGCAGCCGCAGGGCCACTGGTGTGGGGCTGGGTGGGGGCCATGGGGTGGGAGCTGTGTGGAGTCAGTGTCTGCTACAGCCCTGAGGAACTGGAGCCGCAGTAGGTGAGGGACAGGAGAGGAGCAGGACAGGCAGCAAAGCCTCTGAGTCAGGAGGGGACACTCGTGCAGTGGCCCTGGGGACCGATGGTGCCTTTGGACGCTCCCACAGCTCCCAACCACCAGCTAATTAATAAACTAAGGAAGGGGCTCATCAGACTCAAGAAGATCAAACAGATGATCACATCCCTCAGCCTTGCCGCGACGCTGCACGGGCACGGAGCCCTTTCCTGCTGCCCAGCCCTGGTGGGGCTGGCTGGACTGTGAGTCCCAAATGAACACCAGCCCCATCACTGGGGTGTGGTGTCCGAGACAGGGACATCCCCCTGTGTGCCACATCCCCCAGGTGCCACATCCTCCATGTGCCACTCACCTCACCTGCAAGTGGCTTTGCCAGTGTTTTGCTGCTGCCTTGGGGACGAACCAGTAGTCAGCGTGTCCCAGCTCTGCTCCTCCAAGGTAAGGCAGCTTCCCTGGGGTGTGTGGGGATACAGGGGTGACACAACATTGAACAGTGGCACTGGCTGTGCTGCCCTGGTGGGGGTGCTGGGGTGGGGGGATGATCTGGCAGCCAGAACCACCCTGTGTCCCTTTCCAGGACTCATGCCTGGTGCAGAGGAGTCGCCTGCTGTGCCCAGGGCCACCAAGTCCTGGAACAAACCTTCTTGGGGCATTCGCCCTGGCACCCAGCAGTGTGCAGTGCTGGCACAGCAGCCTGTGGCCACACAGAACTCCTTCTGGGGGCACCCTCCATGGAGAAATCCTGCTGGAGCCTCCCACTGCTGATACAGCTTGAGGGGACCCTGACACCCATTCCCTGCCCGGTGCAAGCATTGATGTCTCTGACATGGGATGGAGACTCCTCAAGTGCCAGGCCAGCACTCTTGCCCACACTAGAGTACACCCTGGCAAAGACGAAAATCTCACCTCCGGGTTTATTTTTGTTGCTGTGGCTGGTGGGTTGGGTATTGCTGCCAGCAGGTCCTTTCCCAAACCCAAGAGCAGGAGAGTGCCCTGCTGGTCTGGCCATGTGGATACACTGGGAGAGAGGTGAAGCTTCCCAAGGCTGATTCTGCAGACCCCAGCCCTGAGCCCCTCTTGGGGGCACCTCTGGCCTGGTGGGGAAGGAGCCTCTGCACAGCCCAGCCCAGGTGCCAAAGCAGCATCCAAGTGACAGAGGGGCAGTACCAGCCCCAGCTGCCACCCTTCTCCGTGTGTCCCAGCTCCCGCAGGGACAGGAGCAGCCCTTGGAGAGCCATTAGAAATTGGGGAGGGGTACACTGCAAGAGAGCAGCCAGTGCTGCCACGTCCATACACAGAGCACAGCCTGCCTGGCCCAGCCCAGATGGGCTCCATGCACCAGGACGACAGGGCTCTAGCATGGCCTCCAGAGAGGTGAGGGGGCTTCCAAAAGACATCTGGGAATGGGTGGCCCCAGGGACCTCCATCCCTCCTTGCAACTTGCCATGGGCAGCACCTGGGGACAAGGAAGCTTCAAATGGCCCAAACTCTACCAGTCCTTCTGGAATCCGAGTGGAAGGGAGGGCTGGAGCTGGTCCCTGCTAGGACAAGTCACAGCAAGACCCAGGGAACGTCTGGCAGAGGAACATGGGGCAGGAGCAAGTGGAGCAGCTCACCTGGAGACATGGGACATGTCTCAGAGCCACCGCCTGCACCTCCCACCTCTGGACTAGGGTGACCTTGTGGAGCAGAGACTGAGTTCTGGGAAGTGAGAGACTCCCTTTTTAATCATGAGTCAGGGTGCTTTGCTTTCAGAAGGCACCAGGAAGGTGTTGGCAATGGAGGTGATGTCATTTCACAAACACCAGTCAGCCCAGTGCCTGGCAGTGATGGCTGAGCTGGAGCCCCACTGAGTCCCCACACCAGCCTGGCAACTCCCTTCTGGGTCCCAGAGTCATTGCAAGGGCCACAGCAAATAAATACATGTCAAAAGCAGATCAAATAGGGGTGTGTGTGTGTGCTCTAACCACACTTCCCCACAGCAGATTTATCTATCAGAAGTCAGAATGAGACACTCGGGCCCTTTCTCAATTACGAGCAAATAGCACATTTCTCTCTCACCAGGGCACAGTCCTGAAGCCAAACAGGCCTGGGGCTGATGTGCCCAAGCACCCCAGGGGAGCCATGTGAGAGGAGCTGCTCCTGGGGGCCAGGCACCCCATGGCCCTTCCAGGTCCTGGGAATGCTCAGACACCACGTAACCCTGAGACTCCAAATTTTAGCAGAGACACCCCTGTGGGTGGGACTGTCTGAAGAAAATTGCCGGCTGGATGTAGCACAGAGCCAGAGTGTTGCTGGAGCATTGCTGGGGAGGGTCAGGGGCAGTGAGGGCTCCCCTGCACAGCATTTCCTTCCCAGCATTGCCCCGTTTGACTCAGCTGAGATAAGGCAGCTGGAGCTGTGTCCTTCCACACAGATCCTTGTGATTCACACCCAGAGTCCAACCAGGGCAGCACCCCCTGGCAGAGCTGCAGAGCTGCACATGGGGCCAGTATGGGCAAGGAGGAACAGCCCCTCAACAAAATCTCTGGGACTATTTCTTTACTACAAAAAGGGACAGGAAAAGTAAAATGAAGAGTTGCTCATCCTATGTTTGGATTTGGAGCTGGAGGTCTTGGTCAGCTCTGGGTGCACACAGCCACTGGCAGTGCCACATGTCCCCGAGGGACCAGGGCTGATTGGTGCCTCTCTGTCCTAAGTAGGGGTGAGACCACCGTGCTCAGAACAGCCTTGTGCAGTCAGCAGGGGATTTCCAGAGCAGGGACACTCATCCACGCCTCCCACTGAATCCAGGTGAATCCAAAGGTTGTGTGTGGTGTGGAGCTGGGAATGCAGGAATGGTGGCACCCTCTGGGGTTCAGGAGCCACCCCAAAGGAGACTGCTATGGGAATGTTGAAGTGCCATGAGCCCACAGAGACTGTACTGATATGCCATCATACCACGAAATGAAAGAGTATGTGTTTATTTTGTTCTTTCAGGTAAGAGTCAACCATGTTTTCCCAAAAGTAGGGTGAGACTTATGGGAAATGCACTATGCACATTTCCCTAAGTCTCAGAGAGGGGATTTGTTGAAATGAAGTACCACAAGAAGGTTAAAATTCACTGCAGTACAGGACAAACAAAAGAACTTATGAAAGATGAGAGAATAACCAAACCTGCAGGAACCAAGAGCCATGACCTGAGACGTGAGGAGCAGGAGGAGACTATAAATCAAATTACAAAGCCAAAGAACAACTTTGTGTGATTCCAGTGCTCGTGAGCATAGTAAAATCCCTGCCCACATGCTGTGATCACCCCTTACTCACATGAGCCCCTTCCCCACAGAGCATGAGTAGTGAAAAAAGTGTGCAGGGTATCTTTGAATGAGGCAGAGACTGTAAAACCAATGGCTGCACTGTTTGTGGTTAGCTATAGGGAAATGCTGATTTCTATTGCTTCAAATGTGTAAATATGGGCACCTGGCATGCTGAGGGTATGTCAGCTTTCTTGATTCACCACCGAGCACCCATCTCTGCGTAGACGTGAAATAAAATAATTATCTCTACTCAGAGCGTGAATCTGCTTCTTGCAGGCGGGGTGAAAGATCCCAGATTAAGGCCAACAGGAAGAGGGATCAGCCCGGAGGTCTGACAGCACCCGGGGCCTGCTGCACCTGATGTCCTGGCATGGTGACACCGCCAGTTCACACAGCAGGGACCTCCGAAACACTGGCAAAGGTGCTGCGGAGGGTCAGGGCAACGAGAGCTCCCCAGCACAGCATTTCCCTCCCGGCACTGCCCCGTTTGACTCAGCTGGAACTGGGTCTGTCCACGCAGATCCTTGTGATAGCCCCACCAGGCTCTTATCCGGGAGCTGCATCAGCAGGAAGCAGCTGGGCTGTCGGGCCCAGAGAGAGCAGATCCCTGCTCCCCAGCCCTCCCGCTCCCAGGGAAGTCCTCAGTCCTCTCCACTCCCTCACCTCCCCTCGGGGTCTGCAGGGACCCCAGGAACAGCACAAAGCTGAGTCAAGCACAGGAACGGGGTGACCACAGTCCCAGCTGGGCCATGAGGGTGTCTTGGCCTGTCCAGTGTCCTCTGGCAAAGCCCAGCCAGCGCTGCTGAGACCCCTGGCAGGGCAATCCTCCCCTCTGATGTGAGTTTCCATTGCACTGTAGTAAAAGCTATTATCAGGTACCTACTACTCCGTTAGATTCCAGGGCCAAATATCACTCGCACCTCTTACAGACCTTGTAGAGAGCTTGAAATGGGAATGTTAAGGCTGGGGAGAGCAAAGAGAAGACAGAAATGGGGGTGTGACAGCACAGAGAAGCAGAGGGACAAGGGTTAAACGCAGTGATGTGTCCTTCATACTATTCCATTCAAATGAGGAGGAACTAATTGGCTGAAGATAAGGGCAATGCCAAACTGGGTCATGAATATACACCTGCAAGACAAACAGGAGAACAAATATGCAAGAGTTTTGCCTAAGGCTGATGAGCCCTCAGAGAAATTAATGGGGGAAAAAATTTCCAGCAGTATCCACTTCCAAAGGACATAAAAGGCAAGTCCAAGCTGGGTTTGCTGCACTGGAGGAGCACAGAGCCATCCCTGAGGGATCCCACGGGGGCACAGCCTGGGTGAGCTGGGGTAGGGCTCAGGGAGTGCCGGCAGGGGAGTTGCCCTTCCTCACAGCCTGTGAAATATAGCCTCCCTTCCCTGCTGCAGTGCCTCACACTGAGGGCTTTGCAGTTTCCTGTGCTCTCCTCTGGTCCGTGCAGGGTTCCTCTTGCCCCTCCCCGACCCAATCCTTCCCTGCAGTGGGCAGCCTGGCAGCACCAGGTGTGGGACCTGGAAGATTGTTATGATCCCATCATGGTTCTGCCAAGCTGCAGGGCAAGCAGCTCCTCTTTCCTCCAGCTGCCTGTATTTCATCCTAATACTGCTTTTCCCAGGAAAAGATCTGATTATTCACCAGGATTTCTGAGTGGCACGGCTTGAGACAGGGTCAGCTTTCAGAGTGGATCTCCTTGCAGCTCTCACTGATGCCACTGTTCCTAGGTGTACAGCCACCTTTGTCCCGTGTTTGGGTTTTCAGGAGCCTTCACCTCAATGCTGGCCAGGAAGAAGTCCTTCACCAGTGCCATCGTCGGGGCGCTGGTGGCATTCTCCATCATCTCCCTGGTTCTCCTCCTGGTGAGGGTTGAAGATGTGACGCTGCCACCCATGGTCAAGGTGAGCCCAGAGAAGCCCTGAACATCTGTGGTGAGCCCAGTCATCCTGGGCAGGTGCCCCGAGCCAGTAGCTGGTCCCAGGGGCTTGGAGGGGCAATGGGGTCAGGACCGGCCTGGCACTCGCAGGGTGGGTGTTTTGTCCCTACCTTGAAGTGCAGGCAGAGGAAAGTCAGAGGGGAAGGCTCCTCTGGAACTCATCCCCATGCTGTGCCAGGTGTGGGGATTACCTTGGGGCAGATGGATAGGGCAGAGCCCCAGCCTGCTCCCTGTGCTCTTCCAGGGCAGCTCTGTGTGCCCTTTGCTCCTGCCAGCTCCCCCCAGCCTGTCCTTACCCTCACACCATGGCACAAGCATCCTGCACTCATTGCACACAAACATCCTGACAAACCCTGTCGTGCCCTGGGCATGGCATCCCATCCCAGCTGCTGGAGAGGGCTGGCAGGGCTTTGGGTGAGTGGGAAGGCTTTATGGGGGAGAGGCAGGTGGCTGAGTGCTCCTGGAGAGGCCCTGCTGTCCCTGCCCAGGTGGGGTGCAGCCCTGCGGTACCAGGGAGCATGGGAGATGGGAGAGTTGCAGGCCCCAAGGTGGAGCCAGCGTAGACACAAAAGGTATGTGACCATGAAAGAAAATATAAAAGCACGAGGAAACAACAGGAAATGATTGTATGAGTTGGCATTGCAGCACAGACTTCAGGAGAGGGAATGACAAAGTCCCTTAGTCACTATGGGGGGCTGAGGCGACTGCTCTGCTCTGCCCTGCCACGGCACAGCTGATGGGTTTTGGGGCTCAGACGTGGGTTTGGGGGAATCTTCTGGCCCCACTGCCCCGGCAGGGCCTCAATGGGGCTGGGGCCAGGGCCAGGCTGCTGCTCCTCCACCTTGATTATGTCTTGATTTCCCACCAGTATGGGATGGTGTTTGATGCAGGCTCATCCCACACCTCTCTGTTTGTCTACGAGTGGGATTCAGACAAGGAGAACGACACTGGAGTGGTCAGCCAGACCTTGTCTTGTGATGTCCAGGGTCAGTATCCCCCTGCCATGGGCTCTGTTCTGCCCTCTTCGAGTGGTGGGTGGGGTGGCCTGGACAGCCCTGTCCCTTGGGCTGGCACTATGCGCACGGGGGAGCCGTGGCTGTGCCTGGGGGGTCCCTGAGCCCCAGGCCCTCAGCACCGTGTGATGCCCATGTTCTGGGGGGGACTGAAGCACATCCATGGTGGATTGGCTTGTGTTCCTCCACCTTGGAGTGCCCCCAGCTGCTGTCCTACATGGAGAAAGTGTCACTATAGTGACCAGGGACACTGCTGAAAGCATGTGAGACATGGGAGAGGATGTGTGGGTCAGTCAGGTCTCAGGGGACCAGGGGACCCTGGAAGAGTACCTTTGCTGCTAAGAGGTGACAGCCCTCACTGTCCTGTGCCCTCTTGCCCCCACAACTCTAACCCAAGCCATCCCCATCAGCCTGTCCCATCCTGACTCTTTTTCAGGGCAAGGCATATCAAGCTATGCCAACAATCCCCCTGAAGCTGGCAATTCCCTAAGGGAATGCCTGGATAAAGCCCTGCAGGTTGTTCCTGCTGAGAAGCAGAGGGATGTCCCAGTTTATCTTGGAGCAACGGCTGGCATGAGGTTACTGAGGTACTGCTGTGGGGCAGGGGCTGACAGCAGTGACAGAACTGCAAACAGCCACTGCCAGGACAGTTCTTGCACAGGGCCAGGACCCCAGCTCCCACACTGCCATGAGCAAACAAATGGGGAGGGAGGAGAAAGGGAAAAGGCAGCCTGGTGGGGACACAGAGAGGGCTGAACTGTTCTGATCAATGTTGGGATGTCCCAGGACGGTGCTGCATGCCCAGTTGTAAGCAAGAAATATTTTTCACAGCTTTGTTTGCTCTTCATTATTCCTTAATAATGAGGGGGCTGGGATGCCACCAGGAGATGTGCCACCTGCCCAGGGGGATGGGTGCTGGTGGGGCAGAGGTAGGAGGCAACAAAGAGCTGCAGGTCCTGTCGTCACCTTTCACCAGCCCTTATTAGCTGTCTTCAAATGTCAGCCTGCATTTCATGGCTCTTGGTTTTATGGCTGCAGATAGCCCACGTTGTTTCTGTGCCCTGGCAATCAGACCTGGGAAGGAGCTGGGCCATAGCCTGAAGGTTGCTCACTTCAGAGAGCAAGAACAGCCCTGAGACATCTTCCCCACTGAGAGGTCTGAACCCAGGCTGGAACCTTCCTGAAAAAACTCTGGAGGTCAGCAATCAGCCCTGACTTGGGCACAACCAGGGGGTGATGTTCAAACTCGGGTCTTACAGCACAACCCCCTCCAGTCTCCAGCACTTAGGCAGGGAAGGGTGGCCTGGGAAGGCTCTGGGTGTCTGGGATCAAGCTGCACTGGAGGGGAGGGGTTGCTGTTGCTTCTAGATTGGCAATGCCAAGCCGAGACAGCTGGGATTTACCAGAGCAGCTCAGACAAACCATGTGGCAGGAAACACCTTTCAGACAGACTGCTTGTTGCAAAAACTGGGAGTAGGTGGAACCAGGAGAGAACCAGACTCTTTGTTTGTGTTTCCTCTGGTGTAGTTGGGTATGTGTCCTGTCCTTTGCATCCTTCCTAGGGAACAGAACAGCTCAGCAACAGAGCAAGTCCTGGCTGAGGTCACTAAAACCATGCAGGAGTACCCTGTGGCTTTCAAAGGGGCTCAAATCCTTACAGGAGAGGAAGAAGGGGCCTATGGCTGGATCACCATCAACTACCTGCTGGACTCCTTCACCAAGGTGGGAGAGGGGTGGAATGCCCACTCCTTCACTAATACAGCTTTTCTGATTTTCCTTAAGCTTTCTCAGTGCAGGAGAGGTCAGGGTTAGCAGCTTTAGGGAATGATCCAGGGGAAGGAGACACACCCTCTGGCTCGCCCACAGTGAGTGAGGAGGACTCAGGAATGAGGGTGTCTGTTGAGAGCTCAGGGCACAATCTCCACACCCTGTGGGCAGAGGGTCTCTCAGAGACAGTGAGACCAGTGCAGCACAGCTGGGTTTTGTCTCCCTGCCCTAGGAAGCTCCATCTCCCTGCAGTACTGGGAGACTCCAGTTGAAGGCTGCTCAGACCAAAGCTCTGTCTCAGCCCTGCCACAGCTCAGTGCGGTGCTGGCAGTGTTGGGCTCCTGTGGGAGGATTCTTGGATAGAAATCCTTGCTCTTGCACCAGGACCCCTACAGCCTCCTCAGGAAGGGCAAGTCCCCAGGCCAGTCCCCACCAGCACTTTGGCCTGGGGATGGTGACAGAGCCAGGTGAGCCCACAGCACGTCAGCACCCACTGACCACCTGAGTTCCATTTCTGTCGTGGCTCTGATAAATATCCCAGCTGCCTGGGCAGGGAGGGGAGGCTCCCAAGCAGAGGCCCACTGAATTTAATAACAAAATCCGTTGTCTTCAATGGGATGAGAATTCTGCTCGGGGCATTCTGTGCTACTCCTCTTCCTCTCCTGACTCTCCTTGGCAGTACTCTCCCAAAGCACACACGTGGCTTCGTCCGGAGGCAGCCAACATTTTTGGGGCACTAGATCTTGGAGGAGCATCCACTCAAATCACCTTTATGCCTGAAGGTTCAGTACTGAGCCAGAATGAAGCCTCTGATTTCATCCTGTACGGGTATGGCTACAACATCTACACTCACAGCTACCTCTGCTACGGGCAGAACGAGATGCTGAAGCGGCTGGCGAAGGAATTAATTGTGGTGAGAGGCTGCTGAGGGGTCATTTGCCTGCAGTGTCATAATGCCAACCACACACCTGATAATGCATAAAGTAAGGACAGGCAGGGCTCTTCTGGAGAGGCATCAGCAAGGACTGAGAGCAAGGACAGACTCCTTGGAGCACGGCCGGGCAAATGTGGAAAGGAGCACAGACATCATGGAATTCCAGACTGGTTTGGGTTGGAAGGGACTTTAAAGCTCATTTGTTCTGCCCACTACCATGTGCAGGGACACCTTCCACTGTCCCAGGCTGCTCCAAGCCCCGTCCAACCTGGCCTTGGACACTGCCAGGGATGTGGTTGTGGCAAAATGTCAAAAGGGGCAGTTTGGGATCTTCTGGCTTTGCCTGGGGTGTACAGAAATGCAGGACCAGGCTCTTTTCAGAGGTGCAAAGTGCCAGGACAAGAGGCAAGGGACACAAGCTGGAACACCTGAGTTTCCAGCCAGACAAAGGGGAAAAGTTTTCCCCAATAGGAACGATCAGATATTGGAATAAGACCCAGAAATGCTGTAGAGTTGTCATGTCTGGAGATTCTCAGAACTTGATGGGTCGAGGGTCTGAGTTGGTTATGCCTTAACAAGAGGGTTGGCACAGGGAACCTATAGCTCCCCTGAACCTCAGCTACTCTGTGACTTCATGGACCTGTGTCATGTGGGCTGAAGATCTTTCTCAGGCCATTTTTTGGAAGGTCAGAAGTGAAGAGCATCTTCATGGAGCTGCACCTTGCCAGCAGAGCAGCCTTGGTGAGCCAGAAGGGTTTACCCTTGCTGTATGGCCAGGAAAGTCCTACATGGTGACCCTGGTTGGGTTTGGAGCTAGAACCAGATCTAGAGCTGGAGAGGACTTTACATGTCCCCAGAAATGATCCTTCTGCCCAGAGCAGACATGTGCTGGATCCTTGAAACTGGTCTGCCTCTGTGGGAGAGGGAATGAGATAAAGCAGGGTGGGAATTAGCGCTGGGCTCATGCTGGGACAGCCAACAAGACCTGGACTGAAGGGCAGGAGGGTCCTTCCCTGCTGAGGAGTTGGGAATGCCCGTGCCTGGGTTTTGGGGAGACGTGGGTGTGTCCACACGCAGCCAGGAGGGTCCGGAGGAGCTCCAGCTGCATTTTGCTTTCCCCAGGAGTCAACCCCCAGCACACGAGTCCACCATCCCTGCTACCCAAAGGGCTACAACGAGACCGTGTCACTATCCTCCTTCCGCGCCAGCCCCTGCACCGACGGCAGCGACCCGCGCCTGCCCCTGGGCGACAGCATCGTCACCCTGGAGGGCAGGGGCAATGCCAGCGGCTGCCTGGCAGCGCTCAGGAAGCTCTTCAACTTCTCGGCGTGTGGCCAGAGACAGGACTGCACCTTTGACGGCGTCTACCAGCCCCCGCTCCGGGGGCAGTTCATTGTAAGGCAAATCCGTGCTCCCACCCCCTGGGAAGGGCGTCCCCCGGTGCTGGGCTGTCCCCGCTGCCCCATGGCACTATCACCTCCCTGCAGGGGACAGGGCCAAGAGGCTCCCCAAGCACCACTGCCTGAGGGCACACTAGGAATTGCTGCTGGATGGTTTTCCAGCCAAACCTCCAAATGGGACCATGTTGAGAATGGTTGAATCCCAGACTGGTTTGGGTTGGAAGGGACCTTCTGGCTCATCTTGAGCCTCCCCTGCCATGGGCAGGAACACCCTCCACTATCCCGGGTTGCTCCAAGACCTGTCCAACCTGGCTTTGAACACTCCCATGGATTTGTTAATAGAACAGCGGTTTATCAATAGGGGTTGAGCGAGCAGCCTTCAGGCAAGGCTCTGGCTGTGCTGCTGTTGCCAGCAGGCACCAACCCCCAGGCCATCACCTGCTGGGACAGGACCACCTGGGGTGGGACAAACCCTAGGAAGGAAACTCCCACCTCCTGCTTCAGGCAGCTGCCGTGGGTGCCCCACTGGAGCTCACCAGTGGTTCTGTCTCTCGCCTTGCAGGCCTTCTCTGCCTTTTACTATAACTTCAAGTTCCTGAACCTGACGGAGGGGCAGCCGCTGGCCGTGGTCAGAGAGGCCGTCGAGGCCTTCTGCACAAGGAGCTGGGAGGATGTACGTTCCTCAGGATGGAGGCTGTGCTGAACGTTCAGAAGCCAAGAGGTCCTGGGATGGGGGGAAGGATTGTTGACCCCTCCAGGGCAAGACTCTCAGGTTCTGAGCTGTGCCCTCCACAGCAGAGCTACCCCTGAGCTCTGTGTGGAGCTGGGACTGTCCTGCATCCACTCCTTGCTCATACACCCTTGGGAAAAGGGCAGCCAGAGCAAGCAAGGGCAGCAAGATCTCATCTCCAGCACAGGAGCTGGGGTTAGAGGTGAGGATGGGGATGCCAGGGAAGATGGTGAGAGCAGAGCCAGCAGCTGGGACCATGCTGGAGACAAGTCAAATCTTGGAATCACAGAATTCCAGACTGGTTTGGTTGAGAAGGCTCATCTTGTTCCACATCCCTGACACCAGCAGGGACACCTTCCACTAGACCAGGTTACTCTAAGCCCACCAACCTGGCCTTGAGCACTTCCAGGGATGGGCAGCCACAGCTTCTCTGGGCAACAAATGGGGGTGGATAAGTCCAGAAATGTGCCAGCACCACCATGGGGCAGAGAGCAGGAGGCCCTTGCATGAGGAGGCTGAGATGGGAGAATCTGGGGCAGGAGGAGCTACAATAACCTACAATATGTGCCTCTGTTTCCATGTGGAGTGTAAATCCTCCCCAATGGAGTTGCCCTGTATAGAGAGGTCCAAAATCTGTGCCCAGCCCAGGAGTCTCTTTCTGGACGCTGGTGACTGTGGAGCCACTGCCACTCATGCAGCACATTTCAGGGCTTTGTCTCTGCACAGAAATTGCCTGTGAATAACTCCCCTTCATCCCCAAATATTCCCCATCCCAGCTGTCTTCCAGCTACCCCAAAGAGGATCCCAAGCGACTGCCTAAATACTGTGCCAATGCCAACTACATCCTCACACTCCTCCTTGATGCCTACAAGTTCAACGAGACCAGCTGGAACAACATCATCTTTCAGATGAAGGTGGGCAGCACTCCCAGCCCCTGAGGGGGGAGCAGAGGCAGTGCTGGGGGAGAGCCAGCCCCATATTGGGGTGCTGGGCGAGAGCCAGCCCCATATTGGGGTGCTGGGCGAGAGCCAGCCCCATATTGGGGTGCTGGGCGAGAGCCAGCCCCATATTGGGGTGCTGGGCGAGAGCCAGCCCCATATTGGGGTGCTGGGCGAGAGCCAGCCCCATATTGGGGTGCTGGGCGAGAGCCAGCCCCATATTGGGGTGCTGGGCGAGAGCCAGCCCCATATTGGGGTGCTGGGAGAGAGCCAGCCCCATGTTGGGGTGCTGGGGAGCAATTGTCCAGAGAGCCCTGCCTGCCCCCTGTCCTGGCGTGGCCCTGGTGTGGGGACAGCTGCTGCAGCCTCTTTGGGCTGAGCAGCAGTGGGCGTGTGGCCCTGTGGCAGCAGTGGCTTTCCTGCAGGGTTAACCCCCGTCCCCTCTCTCTGGGGCAGGTGGGGAGCGCCGATGTGGGCTGGACGCTGGGGTACATGCTGAACCTCACCAACATGGTCCCACCCGAGGCTGCAGTCAGGCTGAAGGGGCACAGGCCTTCCCTATGGGCTGCGGCCATCACCTTCATCATCCTCACCCTCGTCTTGGGGCTCGCTGCCCTGCTCCTGCTGCTATGGGTGTAGGAGCCTGGCCATGTCTGGGAGCCCAGCAGGGACGACCAGGGCTGCAGGGCCGTGCTGGAGTCCCCCTGCCTCTGCCTGTGGGACTGGAGCACAGGGCTGGCTCTGTGCTGCTGAGCACATTCACTTCTACAGCTCCAGAGAACTGGGCGCTGCTTTTCCATGGGCCTGGCCCCCAACACGCAGAAGGGCACTCTCTGAGGTTTCCAAAGGAGCTCCACTCCCATGGAGACCCAATATGATCAGCTGGCAGAAGCCTCAGCCAAGCCTGTGTGCCTCCTGTCACTGCTCTATGTGTTACAGACATGGCTCCATCCTACTGGCTGGCCATGGGGCTGTGGAGGGTCAGTCTGGCCGTGGGGCAGTGCCCCAGTGCCAGCCTGGTGGGGCACAGTGCAGGCACCTGGGGACAGGGTGCTCCGGAGAATGCCAGCTCTGACCACAGTCACCAACAGCCAGGTGGGTCCTTGCTGGGTCTGCCAGCCTGAGGGATGCTCTGTGGGACCCCTGTTGGCCCTGTGGAGGGTCTGTGGCTGGGGTTTACGTGGAGTTGGTCTTAGAGAGTGAGAAAACTGAGAACCCAAAGTGAGAAGTTTGGTCCATGCCTGTCCGGAGAGTCCATCTCATCATCTCATCAGCATGTTATGCCATGCCATGTCATGTCATCATATCTCACCACCCATCATCTTCTTTTTCACCTGGAATAAAGGGATTGATGTTCCTCAGTGCCTTCCTGGAGACAACACTGTCCCACCAGCAGAAGGCCTGGACCCTGTGGGTGTCAGGATGAAGCTCCAGCAGGCTGTGAGTCCTGCCCTGCACGTGGCTGAGCTGGGTCCTGCCCACGGCCTTTGCCTTTGATTCTGTTCATTTTTAGCTGCTTTGTGGATGATTCATGTTGTTGTTTGTGTTCCCACAGTGAGGAGCAGACCTTTGGTGTCCCAGTGGAATGCTGGGCACCTCACAGCTCTCATCATCCAAATAAACACTGTAAAAGGCAGCATGTGGGAAATGCCTGCTACTTTGCTCCCAAATCGTTGTGATTTTATTAATTCCATCTCCCAAGTAAGGGCTGGTGATGACGGAGACTCAGGGGAAAGGCAACGACTCTATGAGAGATGTCCCTGGAGGCACTGAGGTGTCTGCTGGACCTTGCCGTGGAGCCAACAGGGCACGAGGACAGGCCTTTTCCTTCTCAGAGGAGGTGTCTCAACTCACTCATCACTTGGCTGCCAGTGGGACTCCCCAAAAATGTTAAGGGGAGCCCTGGAAGCTGCCTCTGCCATGTCCCAGCCATGTTCCCAAGTCACCCTGTGTTGGAAAGGGAAGGTGAGCTGTCTGCCAGGCATGGGGCATGGGGTGCAGCTGGACTGGAGAGGAACCTTGTGCAGGAGAGGTGGGGGCTGTGCCATCCCCCCCTCACAGGGCTTCCCAGGCCTAGGCAGAGCCCTGTCTACCAGGCCAGTGCCCCCCACGTCCCCAATGCCAGGGCCCCTGGGGCTGGCACTGGATGTGGGAGATGCAGACCCTGGCCCTGGGATGGGGCAGGATGTGTGTGTCCCACCTAGGGTTTCAGCTGTGGGCTGTAACCAGCTCTGTGACCAGTCCCACTGCTGCCAGACCCCCTAATCCCCATCTCCAGCCACCCCACAGCACGGTGCTCCCCAGGCCCCAGCACTGAGCCCCCGCCCCGCATGGTCAAGCCCTCCCCCTGGAGCACCTCCAACCAGCAGCGCAGGGAAAGGAGAACTGGAGAGCACACAGCTGTGAGGAGGGTGTTTTACAGCTGTGCCACTTCCAGCTCACCAGGCCAGGACCCAGGGCCCTCCAGGACAAGTCCATGGCCTCTGGACACACAGGAGAGATTCCCAGGAAGCAGCTCCTTGCAGAGGTGGTGGCAGCAGGACTCGGTGTCCCCGGCAGCCTCTGGAGGCAGCGCTGCTACAGCTGCTCATAGCCCGAGGGGCTTCTCTGGCAGCACGTGGCTGTGAGCAGGCAGAAGGTGAGGATGAGCATGATGGCCAGCAGAACTGTGGCTGCTATCCAGATGCTTCTCGGGAGCTCTGTGACTGCTGCAGGAGGCTCCAAAGGGATCATGTTGGTGAGATTGAGCATGTAGCCCAGAGTCCAGCCCACATCTATGTTAGCAACCTGTGCAGACAGACAGGGAAGAAGGATGGGAAAGGCTGCAAAGTAGCAGGCAAACAAGAGAAGAGCCTGCATCCCCAGGTCCTGCTTCACAACCACCTTTTCTGTGCCCACCTTGGACGGCAGAGGCCCCAGCAGTGACATAAACTACAGGAGAGCACAGAAGGCCAGGCCAGATGTCCCAGCAGCTGTGTGAGTGTAGCTCAAGAGCTGGGTATGGCCAATGGGGCTGTGCTGCCCTGCTATCCACCCTCCCCAGCAGCAGCAGGGTGGGCACAAGGCACTTCATGGCACAAAGTGTGAAAGCTGGGGGCTGTCAGACACTCTCCTACCTGCCGGATGAAGCGGATGTTAGGCCATGTCGTGTAGTTGAATTTGTAGCCTTGCAGGAGAAGAGTGAGGATGTAGGAGCTGGCTGTGCAGGCATCACGGAGCTGGGTCCTGCTCGCCATGGGGAACAACTCCTGCACCTGCAGAGATGGGAGAACAAGGGGAGGCTGGACACAGAGCAGTGCTGGATGTGCCCACACTAAGGAACAGCCCCTCAGTGTGTCTGGGAGCAAAGGCCGGGAGAGCAAGGAGACCCGAGGGCTGCTCTCCCATCTCTCTCCAGGTGCAGAGACCTTTGTGCTCCTCCTGGCTCTCTACAGCTGACCACAGTAGATGATGGGCTGTGGATGAGCCTTGAGGCTGCCCAGTGCCCAGGTGAAATGCTCTCCTGGGCAGAATCTCACCTGTTTCCAGCTCCTGGTGCAGATCTGCCTGATGGTGGCATTGACCAAGCTCAGGGACTGCCCTTCTGTCAGGTTCAGAAAGTGAAGGCTGTAATAAAACCCTGAGAAGGCCTGTGGGTATGGAGACCAAAGGTGACAGGTTAGTGAAGCACTCAGGCCACTGATGCCCCCCACCTCTTTGCAGGGGTCTCTGTGAGGCCCCACTCAGCACCACAAGGTGCTGGAAGTGACCCTGTGGAGGGAGCTTGGGACAGCTGCCCACACAAACAGGGAATGGTGCTGGCAGAGCAGAGGTCTGGGGCTGCCTGACATGCAGGTCAGCACCCTCCATGTGTCAGGCACAACCCAGCTCCCAGGACTG
The DNA here is from genome assembly GCA_013400495.1 of Nicator chloris. NCBI lineage: Eukaryota > Metazoa > Chordata > Aves > Passeriformes > Pycnonotidae > Nicator > Nicator chloris. Next base: position 294,072 of record WAAE01015020.1, read on the forward strand.
GCACTATGCAGACACTCTCCTAGAGTTTTCCAGGAGTTCTGACCCAAACTCCCATTGTTGCCCCCAGGTGCGGGGACAGCGGC